>APFE031126440.1:0-79475 GCA_000404065.3 Pinus taeda
GTTTGGTGAATTTGGTAGGTTGCAGGACAACATCATGTTATTTTGTGACAGTCAAAGTGCAATACATTTGGCTAAGAATCCGGCCTATCATAGTAAATCAAAGCATATACCGATCAAGTACCATTTTGTAAGACAGGTTATCACTGAAAGGGGAGTCTCTCTTGAAAAAGGTGCATACAAAGGAGAATTGTGCAGACATGTTCACGAAACCAGTTTTGTTAGAGAAGCTACGTTGGTGTTTGGCTTCTCTTGGCTTGCAGAAAAGATAAAATAATAAATAAACAGGGTATTAGGCTAATTGTTGTCAAGGTGGAGATTGTTGAGATTTTTTGTTTCATTAAAATAGGTAAAAATCTCAGTGTGTGACAACAATAGGAATTTGTTGCGAGATTAACTCCAAGTTGTTGGGAGAGAGATAATGCATCCTATATTTGATGTGAGAAGATTTATGAGGCAGTTAGATTCTCCTAGCTATAAAACAGGTATCCATACGGATTGTTTTTGGGTGAGAGAGTTTGTGAGGAACTTGATTAATTTTGTAATCTCCTGTTTGATTAATAAAGATTGCCAATGCCTATGTTTGGTGGACGTAGCCCAGATTGGTTGGGTGAGCCACGTTAATCTGCTGTCTGCTGTGTATGATTTAATAGTGGTGTATGTATATTTGTTTATCTGTTGCACACCTCTCCCTCTAACACTATCACAACTATCCATCATGACTAACAAAACCACAATATCCATATTTTTGAATACGGGTTTTCTACCATACTATGCAGAGAATTCCCCATAGGAACATGTCCATGGCCTAGCAGGCAAAGATCTCTGATAAATGTACTCCCAATTTAAGGGAATCCGAAATCGAAAATTGGGGAGCCGGGCACATTCGAAATTCGGATGCCCAGATCGAGAGAGAAGTTATGGCTGAGATCATACACAACTGCGGAGCATGCCACCCTCGCTTATGATACCACAGGGTATTGTCTTGGAGGATCCAACGCCATATTGAACTTCTTAGATTCTTCTCTCTTCATGCCCTTTTCATTTTCTTTGTCTCCTCACCCGATTCAGCTTGCCACCACTAGATATGTCCCCTTTGATCACAATGAGAATGACATTAATAATAAGACCGAAGGAAGGCTCCGCATTGCTGTCATGATTGGCTTCGGTTTAAGAAGGGATGTGTTGATCAACAGTCAGCATCAACAATAATATGAGTTGACGTTGCGGGAAAGTTTGTCTGCGGGATCAGATGATTGCCTCGCCCAGAATTTGGGCCTTAAACGTCATTCCCATTTGCAGTCCCAGTTGGGAGGAGCAACACCATGAACAACAGTAGGAGGAGAAGAAGAAGTTTGTTCACCTCACAGAGTTCTGGAACTTTGAGCGATAATGGTGAATATTGTGGGGTGTCAACGCTCCAGCTCACTTTGAGTATTTACAAGCTCACTTTTTATATTAAATCAACATCAATTCATCATTATCTTATATATAGATTTTAGAATTTTGGATGGGAGAAAAATTGGGAAACTTAAAAAAAAACGAAAATTCAGACAAATTTGAAAGTTTAAAGAGTTTTGTAGATGTACGAACTATTTTTTAATGCAGACTAAAGAATTTTGAAGTTAAATTTGTGGATATATTAAATATTTTTTTATTAAAAAAAATACTATTAAGAAAATATTGATATTGATAGCATGTTTATCAAAAAAATAGTGTCGGAGTTCTAACCATATATCATTTCAGCATTAAGATTTTTTACATTTTTGGTGCTATATATTAGATTGACTTATGGTGTTATATATTAGACACACTGAATGTGGAGTTGTTTCCATGATATTTTGAGAAATCTCAAAAGTTGATGAATTTGCTCTATCCATTATCTCTTTCTTATTGTGATAAAATTTTTGGGTATGATTTTTCTCACTAATTTTGGTATTGTCATCATTGAATCTTTATCATTAATCTTTAATGTCAGGGACCCCTTTGCAGAGGGGTGAGATGATTCCTTGGGTGTTGCACCAAATCTAGAGATGTTGTGTTGTCAAGGGGTGACTTCTATTGTTGATCGTCGCGCTTTTCATGATCAATAGCATTCTTGGGGTCGTAAGTAGATTTTGGGTCCATCCATCCTCGACCATATTTCTTTTACTCTTTGGTGCAAAATGTCCCTATTGTCGAAGGAAACAAACTCTAAAGGTGCCCAGATTGTTGCCATGTTCTACAACTAAAAGCAATCTTTTTGTGATCCAATGGTTAGTGAAATTCTTTAGCCTCACACATGAAAACAATTTTATCTGGCAGACCTTCACTAAGATCACTAAGAAATTTAGACAAAATTGATGATATCTTGAGCCAATCTCTTGTTGTCCATGTTGAAGAAGCGACCTATTGAGTCTCCGACATCTGCTAGGATTTTTGACCAAATCCAATGAAGAGGTAAGTTTGGGATCCTTACACAAAGTGGAGTGCCCAGAGATCTCATAGTATTTGGGTTAAATTCTATAAACCATGGTTGAACTGAAAGGCCAGCTTAGCCCCAAAACCAGGGTCTGTGGTCAAAATCCTTCTAGTGAACTTCCATATCCTTGAAAACAACCACAAAGAAACGTTTCGAACAAAAAAACAAATCCACATTCTGGGACGAGTTTTGGTGAACCCAATCCCGAAGGGTCGATGATGAGGGACAAAACCCATTAAAGAGATATATAATTGCCCTACATTTGTAATTTTCTACCCTTATCCTTGAGAGAATAACATTCATTGAGAGATTTAGAGTGTCCTCAGATTACTCCAACTCAGAAGCTAAACCTGAGAGTGATTTTGAAGTTTCAGAGTTGGAACGAGGGTTAATGGCATCCTATAAGGATTTGGGCTTCAAATCTAAGGCTTCCCCCCTGCGCTTGGCAACTCCATTTAGACATACAACAAGGGAGATAGAGGCATCTCTCTTGATGTGATAACCTCTAAGGAAGTTCACCATTTTGAGTTGCCTCCCTTCAAAAAGGAGCCTCATCGCGCCCACAAGAATTCATGTGCTCTTCTAGATGCTAGAAGCAAGAAAAAATATCGAACCCTCTTCAACCATTATGCAAAGGGATTCCCTAGACAAAGTAAATTTGGGACAATTTGGAAACCAAGTTTCCAAAACCTCTACGTGTTAACATTACACCTTGATCATCCTCCACAAGGAAAAGAGTATCCATGAAAAGGTTTTTCAAACAATTTTGCAAGAAACCACATAACCCAATATAATTTACCAATCAATAATATGGAATATATTCCACCCCTCCTTGGGGATCATGCTTAGTAGAAATGTTTTCTTTTTTCCATGTTGCGATTTATTTCTTACATCATTTGCTAAAAAAATATTCACGCACCTACCATTATCTTGCTTCCACTGTGCAAAATCATGCAAGGAGTTCCATTTCTTAAAGACCTGTTTGGTGTTCCATAACTGAAACGAATAGCCGACTACATAATTTAGAAAGGGTGTGAGTCCTCTATTAATCTCTTGACCAGCGGCAGCACAATTCCATAAGTTGCTAATGCTTAATACTCTAAGTCAGTGTGCAGTCTACATTTTCTAAAACCCTAAGTAGAGGTTGTCCTTATTTCTAATATGGAAAAAAAAAATTAAAAATGTTGTGATGAGTATTGTTGTTTTAGAATAATTGAATTGGGTTAATTAGATTTTTGTTATTATTTGAATTAATATGTTTTAGATATATATTAAAATTATTTTATTATTTTTAATATTAAGTTTTTAGCTTTTAATGTTTAAGTTTGATTTAATGAAAACGTGAAATTCTAATTTCTGGTTTACATAATAGCTGACTATCCCAACTGTATATCATGGATATTTTTTGGTTACCTTATTCATAGGAATTTGAATCAAATTTACATAATTCAAACAAATGATATATAATATCTCAAATAAATATTTTAATACTAATAATTTAAAATATATTTTTTATTATAAACTATTATTTTTTCTTTATTAAGTATATTTCCCTAATTCCTAAGCCACTTATCCCGTAACAAGGTTATGTATTTATTGATCTTCATTTTCCCTCTAAAATTTGTGGGACTTTTTTCTCTCATATATAATTTCATTTAAAAACATAGCTCAGTTAACTTAATCAGTTGATGTTATATTTTTTTTATTTAATTCTCATGAAATTAAATATATTAAAACGATTCTAGATTAGATGGATGAAGGTTGTAATGTTTTAAGAATTTAGAAATAATGTACACTCTCTAAGATTTAAATTTATTAATCTTAGATTTATTATCCCAATTAATTTGATAAATTTAATTAAAAATGGCAATAATAATTCATAATTATTTTGTGTAAAAGTATATCACATGTTATATAACAAATTTTACATTAAAATAATGATTTCTAAAAGATTAAAGATTATAGGTAAGTGTGAGAAAGAAAATATATAGAGAGAAAGAGCACTCAGAGTGCATAGAATATATGGTGACATGGTGTTCTGTAAAGGTATTTCTTGGTGAAAAGGTCATCGGTTCGAAACTCCATGGACAAAACCTAGTCATGCTAAGGGTCGGTGTGACCTGGGTTGGGTACGATCCTTAGGTGATTTTGACAACCTAGATATTCCTAGGTCATAGCTAAGTTCCTAGCTTTCACTTGGTTCAAAGCATTAACATTGTTTTGGCTTCTCCCAAATCATAATATCTGTGAACACAGGATTAACTAAGATGAGGATGTAACACTTTTTTAATTTGTTTATTCATGATATATATATATATATATATATATATATAGTATATATTTATATATATATATGTATGTATGTATGTATAATATGTAATATATGTATAATATATAATATATATATATATATAGATAGATAGATAGATAGATAGAAATATAATGTATTATTATATATATGTATATAGTATATATGTATATATAATATATATATATAATAATATTATATATATATTATATATATAAATATATATATATATATATCCCTGTGAGTACGGGGTACAAAAAAAGCCTCGTAGGGAGCGCTGATAGTATGCATAATTACATGTCAAAATATAATATAGATAGTATAGTGTTCAGTGTGAATATGTGGAAGTGAAGATGAAGATATAGCAAGTAAAATAGGCCCTAATAGCCCCTATCGTGATGTCAATATATGGTCGATGATAGTATTGATAGTGTTCCATATCATGCTACTCCTCAATCAACCATGTACCCCGAAGCCAGACCGCAGCTTCCTTGGAAAGCTAGTCGGAAATATGGTTGTGCTCCCTGTAGATATAATGACATACAATGGTGTCAAATTGGGCCCTTAAACAAAGCGCATCATCCAATATGTGTCAGAGTATATGCATGACAATTAGATATATTGTTGAACCAATTTATAATGATCTTGGAGTCACCATAAACTTGTAGATGCCTACACTATTTTTCTAAAGAAAATTGCAGGAGATGTTTGAGGGTGATCAATTTAGCAAAGTTATTGGTCCCATTACCCAACCCCATCTATATTCTGAAGAAGTGGGTCTTGGATAAGTGTAGTAAGGCACCCCCCCCAACAACCCATAGTTTGTGCAGACCCATCAAAATAGGCCTAGGGGATACTCCTATCAATGAATTCAGTGATGATGGTGCGCTAGGGGGTAGGTCTATCCTAATCAAGAATAAAGGAGAAAATGGACAAGACACGAGCAGATGCATGGTGCCATAAGGCTAATGTATTGTTGAAAATGAGATTGTTCTGAGCTAGACAATGGCCCAACAAACTAATAACGGGGGCTTCCTAGCTTTAAGTGGCCTAACCAATGACCACCATGATTGCGAAGCCTCAAGAATGGTGCTAACTTGCCAGCTTATGGGTAATGGGAGAGACGTGTGAATCAGGGCCCACAAATCCTTGGTAATAGGGCAGTGGAGAAAGAGATGCTCAATAGATTCAGAGGCTTCTCGACAAAAACAACACGATGTGGGTCCATAAAAGGATCACTTCATAAGGTTATCCCTAGTGGGTGCTTTATGACGAAGGATTGTCCACATGAAAATTCTTGTGTGAGGGGGTGATTTCAACTTCCATAGTATATTCCACCACCGGTCAATTATTAGTGGCATGTGTGTAGAGAAAATAACAGGATATCCATCCTTGGGAGTGTATAGCCCATGCTTCTCCTGTACCCATATCAATTCATCATCCCCGTCAGTGATCTTGACGTTTGATTCAGTAAGGGAATTTGTATATCTAATCCAGTCTTCATGCCATATGTCAGGAATTCCAAGTTGATTAGATGTTTTCGATGCCTGAGAAAATAAATTTGTATTCCCAAGGTTTGCAATGTGATCAAGATTTGTGATGCCAACATTTGATAAAAAGATGATCAAATCAAGTGGAAGTTTATAGGCATTACCACTACCATTCCAAGGGTTCAATCCCACCCACACTGAGGAGCTCGACCTAATTCTCTAGGTCAATCTATCATGAATATATGAAATAGAGTTGAGTACCACTTTCCAAATCTTGGATATGCTTGTCCTAATCCAAAAGGGGATCCATATCCAATCTATCATTCGAAGGGGCCAATGTATTTATGAAATACAACCTTACTCCATGGGCTATGTGCAAAGAGGATCTACAAGCCCATTTTGGAAGCCAGAGCAGTGGAAAGAAACCCAAGATTTTTTAATCCCCAACCGCCCCATTTCTTCGGGAGGGCTATCAGTTCCCATCGAACCCATGCATAGATATAACCATCATGCCTTCCCTTCCATAAAAATCTGCAGCACAACCGTTTAATTCTCACAAGGATACCCTTTGGGATCTAGGCCATGTATCTCCAGTAAACTGGAGTGCCTCCAAAATAGATTTAATAAGTACCAATATTCCAACCTTTGAGAGTTATTTTTGATGCCAAATATTGTGTACGCTTTCAATCTTTTCCACCAACCAAGTCCAATCTGCGATCCTGTAGTGGAGGGGCTTAAGCTTGAAACCAAGGTACTTAAAACCGTCATCCAAGGTTTGGAGAGTAAAGGGAAACCTATGGAGAGCATATTGGATCTAATTGGGTGAACATCCAGAAGTTTTGATGGTGGAATTTCAAGCATTGCACTCCATTCTAGTTGTTGTGCTAAAAATAAGCATAACAGAGTGTAAATATGTCAAATCCCCAATATTTGCATTAAGAAAAATTAGGACGTCATATACAAATAATAAATCAGTTAAGATGGAATTATTGGTAACCTTGATGCCCTGTATTCGTCTTAATCTACCCTCTTCAGGGATGAGGTGACTAGGGCCTTGCATAATAAGAAAAAATAATAAAGGGGAAAGAGGATACTCGTGTCATAGTCCCCTTTCGGCATGAAAAAGGGGGATGTTGATCCATTGATGAGTACACTAAAGTATAACTTTGTGATGCAACACATGATACAATTGATAAGCTCTAGAGGAAATTCGAAATGTGTTAATAGAATCCACATATCAAGCCAAATAGTACGGTCAAATGCCTTTGAAAGAACAATCTTGAGGATCATACCTTTCAGTTTCTTTGTTTTGATGTAGTGAAGTAATTATTGGGTCGTGCCAATAGCATCATGAATCTGGTGATTATTGAGAAAGGTGAATTATTCAAATGAAATGTGAGCAGAGAGAATGGGTCTGAGCCAATTGGCAATGATCTTGGCAGTGATTTTATAGATGCAGTTGCAGAGGGAAACAAGTCAAAAATCATTGAAGGACCCAGAATTGTCAGAGTTCGGTACGAGAGAAATGAACGTGGAGTTGAAGGCCTCATATATGCGCCCAGAGGTATGACATTCCTCTATTAAATGAAGTAAATACTTCCTCAATAAGTCAAAGAAATCAAGATAGATCTCAATCGACCAATCATCTAGACCAAGACTTTTGTCCTTCTTAAACCACTTAAGAGTGTTCTCCAGCTCTACCATCAAGACTGGCCTAAGAAGATCTGCAACATCCTCTTATTCCATATAGTGAGGAAATAAGCCTACCAATCTTATAATTTCCACCAGTGATGCTTCGTGAGGAGCTCTATAAAGATTCCTTAAGTTAAATAAGCCAAGAGAGGCCAATTCATGAAAGGTGTGAACTCTCTGTCCTTGTTCATTAGTCATCCGCCAAATGGTGTTTATTGTGTGATGCCCATTGGAAAATTTCTTATATAATTTAGTGTTATTATCACCTTCTTTCAACCAAATTGCCATGATTTGAAGTCTCCAAGATTCCTCTCTATCTCTCAAAATTTTCTCTCGATCAATTTCTAAGGTGATGAGATGTGACTTTGAGTCATCAGTCTAGTACCCCTGAACATATTCATGCTCAAGGCTAGCTATCTCAGTCTCAATAGAAAGAAAGGTGTTATCATCTTGTAGTCGCTTGTTATGTGCCCATCTCATAGATATTCACTTGATATTTGTAAGATTGTTAGAGAACCACAGGGGCTTCACTTTGGGAGCAATACCATAGCACTTGGGTTCATATTGGGGGATATTTATTGAGGAAAAAATGACATAATATATTGGGGGATATATGGGGGGGAGAGTTTTTATATTAGTAGGTATAAAAAATGGAGTCCAACGTTAATGTAAAAATATAAAGGGGTATAAAAAATGTTAATGAAAAATGGATACCTACAATATCTAGTGAAAGTATGGGTTTTTAGATTGTGAAGGTGTATTGGGTTTGTATTGGTAGGGGGTTAAATAATGTGATTTTTAGAGGTATTTTCCAATATGTAGTCAAATTAAGGTTATTTTTTAATATGCCATGAGTGCACGTGGTATGTCAGAGGTTCACTTAGTGAAGCCCCTATGTAGAGAACCCCTCCAAGATAGATCGGCTCAAGACGGGAGGATGCACCTTCCAATTGTTGGAGACAAGACAAAGATAGTCAAGGTCCTTTAGCCAAGTAGCATTGAATTTGAAAGGTCCTTTTGATTTGTTTTCAAGTCCATTGATCTCAAGATAAATGGGTGAGTGATCTGAAAATCTCCCCATGCCAACCCACTGTCTGTAGTTGTGGGTGTTTCCGATCAGTCTCTCCTTAATGAGGAAACAATCCAATTTGTGAGCCAACGTTGCCTCCTTAGTCCTTTAATTACTCCAAGTAGGCTGAATTCAAGCCATGGGTATATCAATGAACCTGTGTTGTTTAAGGAGTGATTCAGAAGAATCAGATAGGGAATTAGTCTGAGCATTTTGTCCCCATGATTGACCGTGTCCAATGGAGAAATTAAGATCGCCACCCAATATTATACTATCAACTTGTACAAGGCATGATTTGAGGAGGTGTCCCAGAAGGTATCATTATTATGGCAGAGTCCATAGACATTAATCATCCAGACCTCTAAACCCAGGTCAAATGAGAATATATCCGCCCCTATGTATCCATAAGCTCCCCCAAAAGTTGATAGTTTAACCAATTTAGGGTTATATCCAAAAGCAATACCTTCTAATATCCCTCACACATCAAGAGCATGAAAAATCCATCCAGGTACTTGAGGTTCCAAGGTAGGTATAATCTGATCAATAAACCCAAGGGTCTCCTGTAGAAAAAGAACATCCACGTCCTCCGTTTCCATGAGTATTATAAATGTTAATTTTTTAGCGGGACTAGCTAACCCTTGGTAGTTAAGGGAAATCCACTTCATGAGGGGGAGGACTCAAGGGTATTATGCTCTATAAGAACCCGATCAATTGCTAGTTGTCAACCTACTACAACATCTATACCAGCTTGATGAATAGCTCTAGATATCGAAAATGGGTGTCCCTAAGATGGCTAAGGGGGAAGATGGGGAGAAATGATAATGATTCCATAGGAGTCCTGAACTGAAGGTCGATTCAAGGATTGAAGTTTTTAGGAATGGGAGGGTTTGGAGGAATCTGAAGTCTCTGAAAGAGAAGAGGACAGGGGGGGTCCGACAAGGAGGGTGGTGCATTTCAGAAAATAGGGGAGGGTTGAATTAAAGGCTGGTCAAGGAGGGGGGGTTGGTATAAATGCAAAGTTACAATGTATAGATGAGGATAAAAATAGATATGCATAAATAGAAATAGAATTGACAATGGAGAAAAGGTGAGGATTACCCAAAGAGAGCGCAATAGCAGCAGCAGCCTGAGCGCTGGTGAGGGGAGGCGAGGGAGGCTTCTCGCGAGCCTTTTTTGTTGTCAAGGGAACAGAAATAGTAGGATTGAATTGATCATGAGAGCATGGGACATTCACCTGTGCCTCTGTATGATCCTCAAGATGAGTAGAGTGGTTAACTAAGGGACAGTCCTTATATAAATGCCCTACCTTATGATAGTGTCAGCACCTAAAGGGAACCCCTTCATAATCTAGTATTTGAACATGTGTGAACTGTTTCTAGTATAGGTTTATGTTCTCTTCCAACCCTTCCCTAGTATTCAAGTGAACCAAGATTCGAGCCAAAGACATGTTTCCATAGCTAATGCAGGATTTGTTATGATTAAGGTAAGTATCCAATGCATTACCAATACACTTGAAGATGTCACCAGACCAGAAATGTAATGGTAGACCGAGAGTCTCACCCAAAGAGTTTTGGCCCCCAATTTATCCTGCTCTAGATCAAACATAGGTATCCATCTCTTGAGTAGGACAATGGTGAGTTCAATATGCCAATACTTTGAGAGAACCCATGATGTGTCATCAACATGATGGAAACAAAGAACAAACCAGCCTTGCGTAACAGATGGAATCTCATAAATAGTTTTCCCCCAAATATCAATGATCCATTGTCGATGTCTGGTTGTTGCATAGGTACGGCCACAGACCCACCCTGCCAAAATTTGGTCCACAGTATTGACTACTTTCCCCATCTAAATTCCTTCCCCAAAGCAGAGTGAAATTTCCTTTTTCTCTGCCTTTACACACTTATATTTCTTCACTTACTCCAGCTTCTTGGCAGCTCAAGGCCTCGAGGAGGGTTCAGGAGGAAGTTCCTACTCATCCGCCCACCGATCTGTATCTCCTTCCACCTAGAAGTTTGACATTCTTTCAAAAAACCCCAAATTTGGGTGGATCGGAAACCAAGTGGCTATTCATTTGATCAGAGGATGGCCTAGAGAATAATACCATAGGTAGGGTTACCAACACATAGGAAGAGGGGAGAGGGGGGTCATCAGTAGAGGGAGAGAGGGAATAGCCTAATGGGTAAAAAGGAGAGGCAGATTAAATACAAGTAGCTAGAAAATGTAGGGATGTTGAAGAGGGAGGAGGGATATCTGAATCTGGCTTGGGGAGGGAGACAGTAGGCAGAGTATCCATCGAACACAAGGATCTAGGGTCTATATGAATCAGCATGGTAACTGCCAAAGAGTAACCAGCAAGGGTGGGCATAGACAATGACTCCTCCAAAATCGATTGAGGTGTGGTTGTTCGAGGCAAATAGGTCTTCTGTATAATCCACCAAATTTATCTCCATTACACCGTCTTTGGTGACAAACCATGAAAAGTTATCAGAAACTGTGCTACCTTCCAGGTCGAAGAATAAACAGAGAGAAGTGATTAACCCCAAAGTGTCCACGGGAAGGGCATCGGTGCAGTCGGAATGCAAGGTATGCAGGGAGAAATCCTAACCCTTCTCAATGTAGGTTAAAGTCGCATGCACCACCTATATGTGTGTGTGTGTGTGTGTGTGTGTGTGTGTCTGTGTGTTTTATTTTTACTAAGATGTTATAAAAAGAGACAAATAAAATTATTATAACAAGTTATAAAGGCAACAACACATAGACACTATAAATTATTTTGAAACATTTGTAAAAAAGAAGCTCCTAATAATAAATTTATTATTCTTTGGCCCAAAAGTGTCTCACAATTGAGTCACCACGCCCCTAAATAAGTTATATTAGGTGAAAATACTGTGAGGAAAAATAAGGGTTACTAAAACATCAACCTTGTAAACTGCTAATGAAAACCATGTTAATGATGATATCAAATTGACTCTATGGCCAAGCCAGCGTTAACTTAGTTACCATAGCTATTCCACCCTTAAACTTGACATGGTAAGATTAACTTGATCCTAATATCTTTGTGCTACCCTAACTATTCCACCCTTAAACTTGACCTCATAAGTTAACTTGATCCTAATATCTTTGTGCTACCCTAACTATTCCACCCTTAAACTTGACTTGATAATATTAACCTGATCCTAATATATTTGTTGAAGTTCACATAAAATGTTTCCATCCATTGGAATACATGGTATGTAATTGTTGTATCCTCTAGTGTTTTAGAGCACTTTTTCTAGCACATCCTTCATTAACCATCTCACATTTTGAGATCTCACATTCCCCCCTCAAGCTAATATAGGAGTACACCTACCACCCTCATAAGTATTCAAGTGGTCCATTCCATAACTTGAACATACATAACTCCATTTCCCAAAGCCCTACAACATGTATATTTCACTACTAACTCAAGTTACACCCTTTTATTCATGTGGTTCATTCGACAAGTTGATTCTCCATTTTCTCTATGTGCTACCACTTTACAACATGTATGTTTGAATAATAGTTTTGACAACAACCATGGGGAATACATCCTTTCCAACACTAAGATTTACAACCTGGACCAAATGCTCTATGGTATTCATGCACTATGGCTCTCCATAATGACCTAGATCCTTCAAGAGGCCTCCACATCATTGACTCCATTTACATTCTTTGTTGCAAGTAAATAAGTAAGCACTATCTAACTATATATCCACCTAAACCTTAAAAACATATGAAATAGAAAAAAAAAAAAAAAAATTATAAAATGAAATATGACATCTAGACTTTACACCCAACATTATACCAATGCAAAATCAATTTATTAATGAATATTATCTATTCCATTCTTCCCATGTGTTTTATGAGAATCCTCAGAAAGATTTCTTATAAAACTTAGGGTGATTAGAAGGGATAAGATTGCTCCCATGTGTCAGCTCAGGTGGGTGATTAAGGAGATATGATTTCCTTGTGTTGTCTATTTGTCTCTCCATGTGAACACAAGACAGAGGGAAATTAAAGTTGATGGAATTGATAAGTAAAGGAATAATAGGGATGAGTCTCAAATATTTCTTGGTTTAAGATCATTATTAGCTAGTTAATATCTAGAGTTGGCTTTTTCATTTGTTCACTAGGTAATGAGAAAGATGGAATCTATGTTCTGGAGACCACTAATAGATGATTATAAAAATGATTTTTAAAATATATATAAAAATAAAAATATGTAAGAATATCTCACTCCATTAATAATTTCAATTGTAATTCCTTGTGTATAAAAATTTTTAAAATAAAATTTTTTTAAAATAAAAAGTTAAATAATTATAAAAAAAATAGAATTCATCCCCGTAGGGTGATAGGAGGATAATATCGTCCCATGTGTCAGATAAAGTAGGTGATTAGGGGATATGATTTATGTGTATGCTTGTCTAATGTGCCTTCTCTATCTAACCACACAAATAGAAGAATTAAGATTATGGAATGATAGTAGGGAAATTAATAGGATGAGTTAATCGTCATGCGCAAAAATCATCTGTATTAGTTAATTTTTGGATTTGACTTTTTTATTCATTTCACTGCGCAAATAGAAAATGGATACTATATTAAGATAAACTAAGTTAAAAATATATTATTTTTAATCTAATAATTTAAAAATAATAAATTAAATTAATCTATATAATTTTAATTTTGTTATATATATATATGTACATATATTTCTTATCCCAACTTTAACGATTCAAATCATTTAAATGCCTTATTTAATACATTTTTTTATAAATTTTTAAATATTTAAACATTTATATTTCATTTTATTTCTTTATCTTCAAAATATTTCTCACTAATATATAATATATAATATATCTTTAAATTTAAAATTTAAGATTCTAAAAAATTAAACTACCTAATATACATCGAACCTAAACTGAGCCACACACAATCCTCCTAACTGATATTCTCCATGGGAATTATGTTGAGGCACAAAACTTGAGATTTGAGGTTTGGTTTAGATTGTTAATGGAACGAATGTGAAGGATGCTGAGCCATAAAACTTAAGATTTGAGATGTGGTTTAGATTGTCAATGGGAAGGATTTTGAGAGGTAAAATTTCAAATTTGAGATTTGGTTTCCATTTTTTCATTTTTCCAAACAATGGTGTATATCAATTTGTTTAGTTTCTATAAACTGAGCCTCGGCCTCACAGAATAGATGGCTAAACTGCTCCTCAGACAATCCTCCCAACTGAGATTGCCAATGGGAATGATGTTGAAGGCTGACACTCGTCAATTGATAGTGACTCTCCAAATTCTGGTTAGACAATCATCTTATCATGTAGGAAGACTCTCCCACATCATCAACTCATGTTCTTACTGATGGCGACCGTCAGTCAACGGCATTGTTTCTTGAATTGGAGCCGATCGTGACTATTTCACTATAATCCCATTAAATTAGGAGTGCTTTTCTCCGAGATTTTCATCTATTCTAGCATTGGCATGTTCTTGTAGGAAATTATCTCCATAGTATGGCTAAAAACACTAATTCAAACATATGCCTTTTTTTCTTGCAAAAAACCTAGAGCATATGGCTTGATCGATACAGAAATCAAAGAAGCCATTGGAAAACTTGTCCCACCATTGCCTCATTAAACTTTTGATGGTTAGTGGATTGCAAATGGAACGGAGAACTTGGGATGAACTAGTTGGAAGGCCATTGCATGCTAATGTTGCTACCCCGCAAGAGTATGTTGTAGCAGCTACAGATCCACCCCATGACACCCCATATGCTACTTTGCCACATGACCTCCCAGCTTAAACTCTGCCCCATGACCTCCCAACTAAAACTCTATCCCTTGACCTTCAAATTGTAGAAATTCCAATAGAACCTTTCCATATGGAAAATGAGCCACCAAGTGTTCAAACTATGGGGTTTCTATGGATTCTAATGTTAATTCTCAACATAAAGGAGATGAACAAGATGATGATGAAGTATAAATATTTGGGATTAAACCTAACACAAAAGATTGAGATAATACAAGAAGCACCCGACATTAGTGCCAAAATCCAAGAAGAATAGGACAAAGCGAGGTTGTGTTGCTACACCTCCTGAAACCCTCCCTGTTTTCACAAAAGAAATAGTGGAAGAAGTTTACGCTGATGGTACACAAGACCGTCCAATGATGTATTGATGAAAGAAGGAGTCATGGAGCAAGGACACATGCAGCAAGGATTCATGGAAAAAATATTCAACCACCTTGTTGACAATAGAAAACAAGTTCAGAAGGTTCTCTCTATTCTTTTTAATGATGATTACATAAAAGGAGTAGATGAATGCTACAAATCATAGGGTCTTGCTTCAATTTAAATTTTGTATGGGGATGATGAGGAGGCCCAAGAAACTACCTAGCAACTAGAATTGACAAAGAAGCACGTTAAAACAGAAAGTACCCCTTCGTATCTTCCTCTGTATATTTCGTTGTTAAGGAAGAATGTGGTTCTCCAAATGAAAAATAGAAAACTTCAAAACAATGTTAAAACCTTGACATATGAGCTCAGATAAAAAAATTGTTTTGAAACATTAAATTGCTTGGCTCAATTTGCAGACTCCCTACCCATTTGCGTCATAGATATACCTTCTTGAGGGGTCCAAGAAAATATAACCCTTAGAAAAAAATAGATTGATGAAATTGTTGTGAAAACAGAGGATTGAGAACCAGAGATGAAATTTGACAAAATGAACAACTGTGTAAACAGAGGAACAAGAACCGAAGATGAAAGTGACAAAATACATGGCTATGCAAACGGAGGATCAAGAACTCGAAATGAAATTGAATAAATGCACAAATGTGAAAAAAGAGGAACATGAACCAAAGACGAAACTGACCAGACACACTGTTTTGCAAATGAAGGATGAGGAACTAGAGATCAAACAAACCAAAGACACTACTATGCAAATAGAGGATGAGGAACCAAAGGATAAATTATCCCTATGTATACCCACATATAAGGGAAAACTAATACGTTTCCATTTGCACGAAAACTTAATTTGTGAACTTTGCAAGACATGGGAAGAATATATAAAAAAAGTTGAAGGAAAACATAAAAAAAAAAATAGTGGTTGAGTTGCAAAGGAAGGCAACCATGATAGAGTATGAGAAGAAACAACTCAGACAATTAATAAACGGTGTACTTTGTTGTAGGGCTCTTTCAAAAAATTACAGCTTGTACTTGGGGGAAATATTTCTGAAGTTTAAAAAGAATCTTTTTATCATCAATAAGCCTTTCCAGGTTGAATACATAAATGGTTTCCTAGAAGCATACAGGGCCTGTATGAATCTAGATAAAGACTTGCTCGGTGAACTTTACCAACACAATTTTTTTTCCTGTTAACACAAACTGGAATCCCAAACCTTATATATGGGATGTCCAATTGAGAGCCTTCACATCTTATTTGAGAAATCAGGTTAGATGGGTGGAAGCTCTTAACAATTTTATAAAACAAGTTCTGAGAGCATTCAGTGGGTTAGAGGAGAATATCAAAATCCTACAGAGGTGATATAAGAATGACAAAAGTTGACCAGTTTTTCAGAGGAAGAAAAGTATATCACCAGGAATAGGAAGATAACCATTGCATATTGCACAGACCAGAATTAAATATTAGAGACTACCACACAAGAAGGATGTAAAACAAGGTGGGATGCCTCAGGAAAGAAAACACGAAATAAAGATCCATTTAACTACATAAACTTAAAGATAGCCTTAACAAGGTTTTATTAAATATATTTATTGCATGCAATATTGTGGGAAAACCTCGATCGGTCTTATATTTTGATATCCAATTATCTAGCTACCAACAAGGATATATAAAAGGTCTAATAACCTCAAAGAAAAAAAAGATGGAATGCTGGTATGAAATTTTGGAAACAACATGTTATATTCATCTTGGTGAATCAAGACATAGTTATTATGATATCAACAATCTTCATGATTATCCCCCTTCATCCTCAGATTCATAGTGGCCATTGTGTCCTTGCTAACATTCACTACCTCACAGTTGCTGATGAACTAGCTCACCATTGTTGACACTCATTACCACTGGTGCAGAAACTCATAATCAGAAAATGAATAATATTTATGTTGTAATATATATTATTCTCGAATAATTGTGTTTTACATGTTTTGTTACAATTTCGTTGCATTTCCGTCGCAAATTTTTTTACATTTCCATTTCTTTTCTTCAAATTCATGATTAGACACCAATGTATGCAGGCATAATGCAAGTATGGAATAACCCCGTTAAATCTATCTTACATAACATGCAAAATAATCAATGTATTGAAAGACAATGTAAATGCATGGATTTATTTACTAATCTTAATTAACAATTGGGACAAATTTCCCAAATCACCAAACATAGCCTCACCACCTATCAAACATCCATGAACATATTCATTAAATGATCCAAAATGGATCCTAATACCCTCTAAGTCTTTATATACTTAAACACTATCATAAAGGAAAAACCTTCACAAATGGTGAAAAACACTATTGCATAGGAAAAATATGGAGAAATGGCAAAAACAGAGTTAATCAGAGGCTTAAACAACATTGCACAGGAGCCGTCGGATCTGCCCAATCAACGGTCCAGATCTAATTGGCATATCGCAGTCAGAGGTGCCAAGTGGAAGCAATCGTAGGCAGCCTTATGGACATCATGATAGTGATCAACGTGATTAAACGAGGGCTGTTGATCAAGTGCGCGGATCAACGGTCTAGATCTACTCAGAATATCACATCGCTTATGCACACACAGAAGGACTTAAGCCGCGATTTCAAGGATTGGCAATATCCGACTGTGATAACAGTTATGTAAGGGGTGATGCCAAAGTCCAATGACCATGCGATACGCCGATGTGCCAATAGCCGATAAGTCCGAATGGTAAAAATCGGTGATCGGGGGTCATGAAGGATATGCGACATGTGATATAGTCGGACCCGATGGGGTTTATAAATGCAAATACATATATTTTGAGTTCCGATATGCAGCCATTTTTTGGGTTTTCCTTTGTATTTGGGGTTTTTCATTATAAACCCAAATACAAAGGAAACTGTGACTTGCGATAGCGATCTAAAAGCGGACCCGATGGAGTTTTATGGCAGATTTGATAATATTTGAAGTCTGATAAGAGGCGTTTTGGTAGATTTTTCAGCATTTTCTGTGCATTTCTCTATGTAAATAGAGAAAGAACATTTTGAGGATTTCAACGCACCTGTGGTCCTTTCCATTTAAAAATAGGTGGCCACCATACCTGAAGGCATTTCACCATGATTGTTTAACACTCAGAGGGGATTTTAATGGATAGAGGCTGGGAGCCAGAGAGCTCGAAAGGGAAAACGAGTAGACAAGCGCAAATAGGCTTAAAAGCCACTCATTGTCAAGGATAGGGTAGGCAGTGCTGAGACAAAGAAAAACAGAAGACAGAGAAGGAGAGGGAGAGTCTGTGTACTTAGAAAGACTTGAGGGTTTCAGGTAAAACCTTGTTGTTTATTCCTATTGCATTGAGACTCGATTTGAGCTCACCCTTGTAAAAACTCTGTTGTTGATGACATAATAGAGAGGTCACCACTGAAAGCTAGAATAGGAGATGTAGCCCAAGAGTTTTGGGTGAACTCCTTCATTATTTGTTGTGTTGATGTGTGTGTGTCTATTATGTTTCTCTAACTACTCATTATCTATATTATTCGCAATATTTTTGATCTGTTGCGCTAAGTAATATAGGCATTCCTTCACATGAGTCTGTAATACCTTAATATTAATCTAAGATCTCGTTTTCAGATTAAGTGGTATCAGAGCTTTTGGTTTTGGTTTTGTTAAGGTTAGACAAGCTTGTGCTGGATTTTTGAATGCTAACTAGGTCAAAGCTCAAACTAGGAGAAGTAGAACTTGTTGAGGCTAATCCATAGATTGGAAGAGTCTATCCTAGGAGGAGAATGGCAGATGAAACTCCATTGGAATCAAAATCTCAGTTCATGGACAGTTTTATGGCCATGCGAGCCATGGTGGAAGAGTGTATCGAGAATTTAAGAAGGGTCGAGGTGAAAGCACTTCAACACCCAAACAAGACAAAGGAGCAAATGAACCCTCTCTAGTTGCCCCTCTGGAGGGCAAATGGAAAGGGGAAATGCCTCCTCCATCATCTCCTCCACCATCACCTTCATCATCCTCATCTCCTAGCCCTAATAAGAAAAAGAAGAAAACTTCTTTGATTAAATTAGTTGTAAAGTTTGATTTGCCAATTTATGATGGATAAATAAATGCATAAAAGCTAGATAACTGGATAATATAGATTGATGTATATTGTAGGGTGCAAAACATTGATTTGGAAAGGAGAAAGATTCAGTTGGCTAGCCTTTGACTTGGAGGAACTGCACTAGTGTGGTGGGAAGGCAAGACACAAGCTCATCTGAAAAGACATGGTAAAATCCTTTCTACCTGGAATGAATTTGTTTTTGCCATCAAAAAAAAATTCTATCCTCTAGCTTATATGTATCAAGAAATGATGAGTTGGCAAACTCTTTGCGAATTAAAGGGTCAAAGTGTACAAAGTTATACCTAGGAATTTAGAAAAAGAGCTTTAACACTAAGCATAAATCCAAACTCAACTGAAACATTGTTGAAGTATATAGGTGGTCTACATAGCTATTTGAAGCACACTATTCTCATGTTTAATCCCACTAGCCTAGATGATGTATCAGTTCGGGCTACACATCTAGAAGCTAGAGGCAAGAATGTGAACACAGAGGTTGGGGGATCATCTAAACACTCTACAAGCAAGAACAAGGAAAAGAAGAAGCTGAAATGGAAGGAGATGAAGAAAAACATTGTACAAAAGGACAAACCTTCATGCACTCATTGCAAGAAGGATGGACACGATGATGCACACTGCTGGTCTTTGCATTCGGAGCTAAAACCTAAGAATTTCGGTGATAAGAAGAAGAAGACTGCTACTACTATTCAGAAAAACTTGGGTTAAGACTCAGATGATGAAACAATAGTCACAGCCATAGGTATAAAAGGTAAAAATTATAAAGCATCCACAAGTAATTTTGCACAATCTATTGATAATGAAGATAATCAGAGGACAAGACATGAGATTTTTCATATTAGAGTCATTTCCGAGCACCAAAAGATTGATACTTTATTTGATAGTGGATCACAAGTAAAGTTGATTTCTGAAACAATTGTAAAGAAGTTGGGATTAATAACAACAACTCACAAGAAGCCATATCCATTAGGTTGGGTATGTGATAAAGAAAAGATACAAGTAATAAGACAATGTAAACATAGGTTTGCTATTGGGTCAACATTTGTAGATGAGGTTGAGTTAGATATAGTTCCCTTGGATATATGTGGTATTGTTTTGGGAATTCCTTACCTGTATGATAGGAAAGCCATTTTCTATAGAGCTAAAAATAAGTATCAACTCACTAAAGATGGAATAGAATATATTGTAAGAGCTCATAAACTCAAAAATAACTATTCTCTCATAAACTCAGGGCAGATGAAAATAATTGTGAATTCGTGTAAGCAATTTTTACTAATGGTTGTAAAGGAAAAGAACCTTGATAAAACCAATGTATTTGAAGGCTGTGATGCTAAAAAGAAAGCTGATTTAATTAAATTTGTTTTAGAATATGATATCCTATTTTAAGAACATAAAGGTCTTCCACCCGAAAGGGAAATAGTACATGATATTCATTTGCAGCAAGATGCTCCATTACCTAACATCAGAATGTACATGTTATCCACTTTAGAAAATGCAGAGATAAAGAAGCAGGTATAGGAGTTGCTCGATAAAGTGTTCATAAGACCAAGCACATCACCATGTGGATATCCAATCATGCTGGTGAGAAATAAAGATGGTTCATGGAGAATGTGCATTGATTATAGAGAACTGAATAAAATAACGATCAAGAATCGTTATCCTCTTCCTCATATTGATGATCTATTGGATCAGTTGAAAGAAGAAGTTTACTTTCCAAGTTAGACTTCTATAGTGGCTATCATCAGGTCAGAGTTGCAGAACAGGATGCATGGAATACTGCTTTCAAGACAAAGCAAGGGCTATATGAATGGCTGGTTATTCCTTTTGGCTTAACTAATGCTCCTACCACTTTCATGAGAGTTATGAATAATGTACTCAGGCCTTTTATTGATGATTTTGTAATTATGTATTTAGATAACATTCTTGTTTTCCGTAAAACATGGGAAGACCATGTAAAGCATGTAAAGCAAACTTTAGATGTTTGGAAAAGAGTAAATCTCTATGTAAAACTCTCAAAATGTGAATTTGTCAAAACATCTTTAAATTATTTGGGTCATATTGTAGGGGTTGGTGAATTGAAGATAAATCCCTCTAAGGTTGAAGTCATTGTGAACTCGCCTAAACCCAAATCTGCTATAGAGGTTAGGAGTTTCGTAGGAGCAGCACAATATTGGAGAAAGTTTATTGCTAACTTTTCTTTGATTGCAGCTCCATTACATGCTTTAACATGATTGAAAAAGGTGTTTCAGTGGGGAGGCAAATAGCAGAAAACCTTCGAAAACTTAAAAGAAAAAAATAGTACAACACCAGTACTAGCACTGCCAAATCTTCAACATCCATTTGAGATTGAAGCAGATGTCAGTGACTATGCCATGGGAGCAGTGTTGATGCAACATGGTAAACCCATACACTATCATTCTGAGACATTTAATTCTGTAGCAGTTAATTATCCCACATATGATAAAGAATTGTATGCATTAGTACAGAGTGTGAAAAAGTGGAAACATTACCTAATGGGCAAAGAAACAATCATACATACTGATCATCAACCACTTCAATATTTTCACTGACAAACTAAATTGCAGCAATCAAGACATTACATGTGGATGGGTTTCCTACAACAATTTCATCATGCCATCAGATATAATAAGGGCATACACAATAAGGTTGCAGACATGCTATCAAGACCAATCATATATGCATCTACTATACTTAAGCATAACTCAGTAATGCATGAAAGTTACATTGAACAATATGCTCAAGATGCAGATTTTAAAGATGTATATGCAACTTTAAGTCATGGAAAGCAATTAGAAGAATTTGATTATTATGTTAAGGACCAACTCTTATATCATTTGGGAAAGTTATGCATTCCACAAACTAAAAGAGTTAACATAATCCGAGAAGCACATACTTCTCACATATCAGGTCATTTTGGTGTAAGTAAAACAATTGCACAGTTGCAAAGGTTCTGTTATTAGCCAAGAATGCATGAAACAATTTCTAGATATATTAAAGGGTGTACTATGTGTGCTAAAAGCAAGCCCGGTAATAGAAAAATAGGCTTGTACACTCCACTTCCAGTTCCTTCTCATCCTTGGGAAACTGTTTCCATGGACTTTGTTGGGGGATTGCCAAAATCTAGAAAAGGTCATGATTATTTGTATGTTGTTGTGGACAGGTTCAGCAAAATGTGTATTTTGATACCTTGTAACAAGCAAGTTATAGCTAAAAAAACAACAAAGTTGTTCTTTCAACATGTATGGGTTCATTTTGGGTTACCCACTTCTATTATATCTGATCGAGATTCCTGATTTGTTGGGAAGTTTTGGTCAAGTCTATGGGAGTTGATGGACACCAGATTGAAGAAGAGCACAACATTTCATCCACAAACAGATGGTCAAACAGAAGTGGTCAACAGAACAGTGATCCAGTTGCTCAGAGGCTATTGCAGCAAGCATCCCAAGCTTTGGGATGAGCATTTGTGCTATGTGAAACATGCTTACAACTGTGCCAAACACTCTTCTACTCAGAGATCTCCTTTTGAGACGTGTTTTGATTTTATACCAAAGTCTCCTTTGGATTTTGTCTTTGGTAAAGACATAGCAGTTGATGGATACAGTGATGTGGACAAAGCAACCAAGTTCATTGAACGGACCCAAGAAATTCACTAGCTAGTGGAGGAATAGTTGGAAAGAAGGTAGGCCAAGTACAAGGCAAGGCATGACAAGCATCGAATTGAGCATAGTTTCCAAGTTGGTGATCAAGTCTGGATATACATCAACAAAGACAGAATGCAAGGTGAAGGTAAGAAGCTAAAACCAATAAGGTATGGGCCTTTCAAGATACTTGAGAAAATTGGTGAAAATGCTTTTTGACTTGACTTGACAGCTTATATGCATATCTATTTAGTCATTAATGTAGAAAACTTGAGACTATATGAACCTTCCTTGATTGAAGATCCCAAAGAGAAAAGCCAGTTGCCTTCTATTGATGATCTGTTGCCTGAATATCTCAATGAGTCGCAGGAAGACACAGTTCTAGATAGGAATCATACTCAAAGGTTCAAAACCAAGTAGTGCACAATGGATAGAAATTGGGCAAGTGAGGAAGTTGTATCCTCACTTGATCGATGCCTAAAAACCAACTTTTGGTGGTCCAAAATCTTTTCAATGGGAAGGCGTGATCCAAAATGGATCCTAAAACCCTCTAAGTCTTTATATACTTAAACACTATCGCAAAGTAAAAACCTTCACAAATGGCGGAAAACACTATCGCACGGGAAAAACATGGAGAAATGGTGAAAACAGAGTTAATCGGAGGCTTAAGCAACATTTCACAGGAGCCATCAAATCTGGCCAATCACTGGTC
The DNA here is from genome assembly GCA_000404065.3 of Pinus taeda. NCBI lineage: Eukaryota > Viridiplantae > Streptophyta > Pinopsida > Pinales > Pinaceae > Pinus > Pinus taeda. The sequence continues at coordinate 23,725 of APFE031126440.1, forward strand.
CAGATCTAATCTGCATATCGCAATCGGAGGTGGCAAGTTGACTCAATCGGAGGCGGCCTTACGGAAATCGCTATAGTGATCACTGTGATTAAATGAGGGTTGTTAATCAAGCGCGTAGATCAACGGTCCAGATCTACTCAAAATATCACATCGTTAATGCACACATAGAAGGACTTAACCTGTTGTTTGAAGGATTAGCGATATGCCACTACTATATATCACATCGCAGCTATGTAAGGGGTGATGCCAAAGGCCAGTGACCATGCGATATGTTGATGCACCAATAGCCGATAAGGCCGATTGGCGCAATCGGCAATCGAGCGTCAAGAAGGATATGCGACATGCAATATAGTTGGACCTGATGGGGTTTATAAATTCAAATACATATATTTTGAGTTCCGATATGCAGCCATTTGTCGGGTTTTCTTGTGTATCTGTGGTTTTTCGTTATAAACCCAAATACAAAGGAAACCATGACTTGCGACATGTGGTAGCGATCTAAAAGTAGAACAGATGGAGTTTTAGGGCAGATTCAATAATATTTGAAGTCCGATGAGAGGTGTTTTGGCGGATTTTTTAGTGTTTTCTATATATTTCTCTATGTAAACAGAGAAATGACTTTTTGAGGATTTCAATGCACTAGTGGTCCTTTCCATTTAAAACCAGGTGGCCACCATACCTAAAGGCATTTCACCATGATTATTTAATGCTTAGAGGGGATTTGAATGGATAGAGTCTGGGAGCCAGAGAGCCTGAAAGGGAAAACGAACAAACAAGCACAGATAGGCTTAAAAGCCACTCAGTGTCAAAGACAGGGTAGGTAGTACTGAAACAGAGAAAAAAAAAAGACACACAAGGAGAGGGAGAGTCTGTGTACTCAGAAATACTTGAGGGATTCAAGAAAAACCATGTTGTTTATTCTTATTGTGTTGAGACTCGACGAGCTCACACTTGTAAAAAAATTGCTCTTGAAGACATAATAGAGAGGTCACCACTAAAAGCTGGACTAGGAGATGTAGCCCAAGAGTTTTGGGTGAACTCCTTGATTATTTGTTGTGTTGATGTGTGTGTGTCTATTATGTTTCTCTAACTGCTCATTGTCTATATTATTCACAATCTTTTCAATATCTTGCACTAAGTAATATAGGCATTCCTGCACATGAGTCTTTAATACCTTTATATTAATCTAAGATCTCATTTTCAGATCATTAAAACAATAATATATTAAATAGATCTAATGTATTAATAAATATTAACAACGAATTGAAAACAAATATATCACAACAAACCTAGAAAACCATGCATTGTTGGAGCAAGGGCGACCTTGCTTATTCAGTTGTTTCAACTCAAATGGTTCATATTCATTTGCAGTGATATTCAAGTCAATTTCCAATATTTCATTTAGTTTTCTTGTTTTTCTTCTCTTTTTGGGATTAAGGAAACTCTTCTTCCTCTTCAAAGATGACTCAAAAGCGCCTAAGCCACACGTGAATTCATAATCCATAATATGAAGATTGTTGGCGCCACCCAACATTTTTTTAACCAAAGCAATCAATTGTTCAGTCTTGGTCAATGTAGCAGGAGGATTATTTCTATGCAAGTCTATGTATCCAAATAACTCCTCTTTGGCCAACTCAAGTCCATTATGACTATACATGGAAAATGTGTTTGCATCTTCGCCAAGATCTAATATTTCCTTTGTATTTATCTAATGATGGTCATTGTATGAATCAGTTGTGCTTTGATGATTTAGTAATTGTTTTGAAGCCATTGGATGGGAACACAACCAACCAACCTTTATGGCATGCTTGCAAATGTTGCCACGGATAGACCACAGGAAATCACAAGTTATGAAATATGTGTGATAACAAATGGTAATATATTTATTATTAGGTTTAGATTGACTCTTCACCTAAAAAGCATGAGACATTTGTCCATGAGGGTTGCAACCACTATCTAGAATTGCTTTTTCTTTTTCCAATGATGATTCAAATGTTTTTTCTTTCCTATAATTATTCAAAAAACCTTCCTTTTTTAGGATTTCTTTAAACTGATAACAGGGTTCAACATTTTTTAGAAGAACATATATCAGCCAGTCCATCCTATGAACACATTTCTTACTTCTATCAGATAGAAAGTTTTTTTAGGTAACATTGACATGACTCCACAACTTTATTTCTCTCCCGATTTGCATTGTGGAAATCCCGATAGCCTTTTACCCACATCCCTAATTGAATAAAATTTGTTTTAATGAAGATATTTTATCCATACAAAAACCAAAAAGATAAATGTAAAAAAGAGTTTGTCAACTTACAAATATTGTCACCAACTACCCAATTCTTAGGGAAATAGTCTAGGAATTTCTCCTCATTAGAAAATTTGTTGAAGAAAGCCTTAATTGCATTTCTCACTTTAGCATTGGAGCAATAATTCATAATAATGTTGGGTTGTCTTATATTCTTTCCACGACTAGCCCACGTAGTTAATGGGGGGGGGGGTTAGAAGGGGGGGCGGATCCCCCCCTTTGTTGCGCCGATTGCATAGCGGGGGGGTCACAGGGGGTTTGAGGGGTGTAGGTAACCCCACTCTATGGGGGTCACAGTGGGTTGGGTTTGGAACCTATGTTACGTTGGGCGGACCCACCTATGGTTTTGTGCATGATTTTCGCACATGTTTTTGGACGCGATGATTTTTAGTCCATGGTTTTGGACGCGATGGTTTTTTAGTCCATGGTATTGGATGCTTCAGCATGTATAAATATGTATTATAACATTGAAAGGAACATAATGAAAAATCAAACCGGTAGTCTCAGTTTTGGGATCCGGGGGAAAATTTCTGTGTATATGTTTTTTATGTATTATGTTCTCGCATTGTTTATTTTATGTCTTTTATAATTTGTATGCAGGTAATTTCTGTACAGGGTTAAAACCTACAAATAAAACCCAAATCACTAAAAATATTTTTCGATATTTCTAGACTACTAGCCAATCGATTCACATTTTTTATCCATGCTCGACGTATGTGCCAAACACACAAGATAACATTGCACCTTGTGATTCTCCTACCTCATTCAATTCATTTCAGGTGCATTATTTTTAGAATAAATACATGTTGTAATGTAACATAAGAAGATTAAAGTTACCCTAAAGCACTTATTTCAGGCAATGCATAATCAACCATGAAGGCAATAACTTTCCAATTATGACCAACTTGGTGACATATGCATCAAGTGCTCCAACCATAGTGAAATGTCTTGTGACGTATTACGTGATTCCACAACCCATGCAATTGGGACCCCACATTTTTGCTCATCAAACACTTTGTATAAATGATACAATCACATTCAAAAAACATATGAATTAAACATTAGTGAATTAATCATTATCAATCATTACAAATAAAATTATTGTACTAGATCAATCATTCTTAATACACTCACCCCATATTTATTTGTGTTGAATGTTGAATCCATGGCTATTAAACTATTATTCGATTGCTTCACCATGATCTCCAACATGCACTTCATCTGAATTCCAACTATAAAAGGATCTCTCCACCATTGAGATTTTGATAAAAGAAAAAATCATCTTAGTGTTTCTTTATACCAAAGGCTCACACTCATTTCATCCTTCTTATGCAACTGATACTTTCCTTTCATTAGATGATTATAATTGTCAACAAAATCTTTCCTACACAAAAATAAATCCCTATCTCGAGCTGTGGCATCCATGTCAACATATTTTTTAACATGCATTTTGCAAACCAGGTCCATCGACGCTTCAAAGATTAAACAAATCTCTACATAGGAAACCGTGTCCCTTGATAACTTTGGTTGATGCAGGGACCTAACATCACTTGAAGTGTCATATTGGCCATGATAATGCCATCCTTGGCTATCTTCATGCTCATACATGTTATATGTTATTATTATTATCTCGATGATTTGAACCATAAACTTTACAATGAAATAGCATTGGCAACCCTTCTTTTTCACAAATGAGGATTTTTGCATCATTTCATTTTGTCCTCTTCTATCCTCGAGGCCATATGAACAAACATAGTTGCATAATTTTTCTTAAAGAATCAATACATATGAAAAATGATCGAGCACTGTTAATACCAATATCTAAACAATGCATCTCTAAAAAACTTACATTTCATATCATAAGGAAGTAGTAGGCCTTGAGCCTCATCATTTATTTTGTACCAGGGTGAAAGAACATGGAGCATATGGGTTCATTTCCTCTCCTCTAATAAAGGCTTCAATTCTATTTGAAGGGATTTTTGTAATTTGATGAATCTCCATGTGTTTTCCATGTACTTCAGACCAATCTAAATCCTTTTTAGAAAATATGATCTTTTTTTTACGGTCTTGCACTGGAAGGGAAATGATTGTTTCACATTTGAATTGCTTTACCGTTTTGTGACTGAACGATTTTTTGCAATGGTAACCCAGAGAGGTGTTGCAATGGTGATCCAACGAGTTACTGCAATGGTCAACTAGTGATCGCAACAACGGTAAACCAACGATCTATCAGAATGGTTAATCAGCGAGCTGATGCACCAGTCAACCACTGAGTCACTGCAACAAAAAGCCAACGAGTTTTTGCAGCACTGAAAAAGTTTGTTGCTGCTACAGTGAACCAATGGATTTTTCGCAATCCATTTTGGTGCTCTCTTAACACTTGACAAGCAACAACCAGTTGTGTGCTCTCCTATTTCTGGTAGGGAACTGGTCAAAGAGTACAGTATTGTCTGCATAAATTAAAAAAAGCAACCCGTAACAACATTTCCTTTATATAATAGTCTGCATAAATAATAATATAAGCATAGAGATATATACTAAGATTTATTTGCAGAATCTAAATTAGTGATATGGAGGATGAAAGTAAATAGTTGATATTAATAAGAAGGTGAATAAGGTAAATAGTTGATATTAGTGAAACTCTTACAATGAATAATGGGAATTGACATGTAGAAAAACATCATTATGCTTATAATGAGAGCTAGAATTTGCCTAGGTAGGATAGGAAAATATGTTAACTATAGGTTAACTATAGGTTTATGACCCTGCTTCCATGTTAAGTCTGCTAAAGAAATTTAAATATAAAATTGAATTTCGTATTTTGAATGGATTTTAAACTTACAATCTGAGCGATGACAAACTTCACTACTCTGGTTATAGGTGTGTGCAAATGGAAGACAACAAACCCAGCGATCGATGCAATCCGATTAATGAAAACACAACTTCGAACCTGAACAAATCCATTTGAGGGTGTATGGGTTTCAAAATGATTAGGGGACAAATGGAATTTAGAAATTAGAATCCGTGAAAGGGAGACTCGCCAGATGATTACAAAATCCACCATTAATTTGTTTCACCATTTCGCTACATGAGTTAGGTAAGTCGTCATGTCGAGGAGTTGGCACCCTATGGTGGAAAATGAAACTGTGGGTGTTATGGTAATGGAAATGGTGATGAGGATGAAGACGTTGACGAAGAAAATTTTGTTTGACTACGGAGAAAAGTTCGTTTGGTTCACAGGGCCCACTCCTATTGACATCGAGGAGGAGCTCACCAAAGACGAGTGAGCATGAAACACAAAGGGTGTTTCGTGGACCCGTCAAACCTACTTCGTCCCCAATCATTAGGCAACCTTTATGTGAAGTCAGCAGATGAGATACACGAGAAAAGAATGGAGTCAATGATATATTTTGCACGCCGCTTCCCTGATAAGTAATGCATTCAACCCTCTTAATGAAACAACGGGTGTTTAAAGTCAAGAGTTCAACCCTCTTTAGTCATTCATATAACATTCATTCATTGATTTATTATTAAATATAGGCGTAGTCTAATGAGGCCACAATTTTTCTTGGGAAACAATGGAAATTTCGATTAGATGTTAAGAAAATTTGGGTTGAATTTTTGGAAATCCACATTACCACTTTCAAGCTTTAGGATTTTTGGTGCTCTAGGGTTCCTTCAGGATTTTGGGTGCTCCAAAGATTCTTCATGGTGCTAAAAATTTTATCACTGAATTCCGACGAGAATTTCACTTGTTGACCAAAATTGTAGCCTCGTTAGATAATGCCCTAAACTAAATATATGTGAAGTCTAATGAAGCTCCAAATTTATCCAAATATCAATAGAATTCCAACCCGATTTTGATACCATACAACTGGAAAATTTTGGAAATTCAAATTACATCGTAATTGTCAAGCTCCATTTTCACCATAGAAAACATAATACACTCCTACTGTGATATTTTTTTAAAAAGATTACGATATTCCGGCGAACTTTTGCCCTAGGGGCAACTTTTCTATCCACGGGTAGACTATGCCCTCAATATATATCGTTTACTTTTAAAAACACACGAACAACATTAACATACTATGACCAGTAATGCCCCATTAACATTGTGTGAAGTTAGCCAACGAGATGCGCGTGGAAGGAATGGAGTCATCGGACGAAATGCACGTGGAAAGAACGGAGTTTAGCGGGCTACTTCCATCAAGGCAAGCACTCAGACAATGGCATGAAGGTATGCATTCAAATAATGGTGCGTGCAACTAATGTCAAGCATTCATCCTCCTTTGTTACCAGATGCAGTCCCCTTTCTCACCCCATGATAAATGACCCAGATTCAGGCCCTTCTGTCTCAATCGACCTAGATGCAGGCCCCTCTTCCCCCATGGCATTTTCATATTTTGTTACAAGGAATTTCGTTTCTTTGAATTGCCTAAGCGAACTGCGTTCTCGTGGATGGTAATCCTTTTGAATATCGCTCCACCGGCCAAGTATTAGCAAAAATCATCCGACCTACGCACCTTGACCATTTTTACCCTCTGCGCTATCTGTACAGTCACTTCCATACCTCAATTTCTCCACGCTAAACTATTTGTATTTTAACTCAAGACAAGTGACTCGCTGGGGTTTGGAGTTATCACCACTATCCAACATTACTAACAAAACCACAATATCCATATTTTTGAATACATGTTTTCTACCATACTATGCAGAGAATCCCCTAGGAACATGGCCATGGCCTAGCAGACGAAGATCTCAGAGAAATGTACTCCCAATTTAAGGGAATCCGAAAGCGAAAATCAGGGAGCTTGGCACATTCAAAATCCGGATGCCCAGATCGAGAGAGAAGTTATGGCTAAGATCATACACAACTGCGGAGCATGCCACCCTTGCTTATGATACCACAGGGTATTGTCTTGGAGAACCCAATGCCATATTGAACTTCTTCGATTTTGCTCCCTTCATGCCCTTTGTGTCTTCTCTGTCTCCTCACCAGATTCAGCTTGCCACCACCAGATATGTCCTCTCTGGTCACAATGAAAATGATATTAATAATAAGACCAGAGGCTCTACATTGCGGTCATGATCGGCTTCGGTTCAAGAAGGGGTATGTTGATCAGCAGTCAGCATCAACAGGAATATGAGTTGGTGTTGTGGGAAAGTCTGCCTGCGGGATCAGATGATTGCCTCGCCCAGAATTTGGGCCTTAAACCTCATTCCCATTTGCAGTCCCAGTTGGGAGGAGCAACACCATGAACAACAGCAGGAGGAGAAGAAGTTCGTTCACCTCACAGACTTCTAGAACTTTAAGTGATAATGGTGAATATTGTGGAGTGTCAACGCTCCAGCTCACTTTGAGCATTCACAAGCTCACTTTTTATATTAAACCATTATCTCATATATAGATTTTAGAATTTTGGATGGGTGAAAAATTGGGAAACTTGAAAAAGAAGCAAAAATTGGGACAAATTTGAAAGTTTAAAGAGTTTTGTAGATGTACGAAATATTTTTAATGCAGACTAAAGATTTTGAAGTTTAAATTTGTGGATATATATATATATTTATTTTTTATTAAAAGAAAATTATTAGAAAAAGATTGATATTGATAGGATGTTTATCAAATAATTAATCTCGGAGTTCTAACCATATATCATTTCAGCACTATGATTTTTTACATTTTTGGTGTTATATATTAGATTGACTTATGGGGTTATATATTAGACATACTAAATGTGGAGCTGTTTTCAGGATATTTTGAGAAAGCTCAAAAGTTGATGAATTTGCTCTATCTATTATCTCTTTTTTATTGTGATCAGATTTTTGGGTACGGTTTTTCTCACTAATTTTGGTATTGTTCTCATTGAATCTTTATCACTAATATTTATTGTCAGGGACCCCTCTGCAGAGGGGTGAGATGATGCCACTGGGTGCTGCACCAGATCCGAAGATGTTGTATTGTTAGGGGGTGACTTTTGTTGTTGATCATGGCACTTCTTATGATCTGCAATATTCTTGGGGTTGTAAGCAACTTTTGGGTCCATCCATCCTTGACCATATTTCTTTACTCTTTGGTGCAAAATGTCCCTATTGGCGAAGGAAACAAACTCTGAAGGTGCCCAGATTATTGACAGGTTCTACAGTTGAAAGTGGTGTTTTCGTAATCCAATGGCTAGTGAAATTCTTTAGCCTCACACATGAAAATAATTTTATCTAGCAGACCTGCACTAAGATCCACTTCTAAGCAAATTCAAACAAAAGTGATGATACCTTGAGCCAATCTCTTGTTGTCCATGTTGATGAAGGAACCTATTGAGTCTCTCATATCTGCTAGGATTTTTGATCGAATCCAATGAAGAAGTAAGTTTGGGAGCCTTACCCAAACTTGAGTGGCCAGAGATCTCATAGTATTTGGGTTAAATTCTATAAACCATGGTTGAACTAAAAGGCTAGCTTAGCCCCAAAACCAATATCTGTGGTAAAAATCCTTCTAGTGACCTTCCATATCCTTGAAGACAACCACGAAGAAACCTTTCGAACAAAAAAAACAAATCCACATTCTGGGACCAGTTTTGGTGAACCCAATCCCGAAGGGTCGATGAAGAGGGACAAAACCCATTAAAGAGATATATAATTGCCCTACATTTGTAATTTTCTACCCTTATCCTTGAGAGAATAACATTCATTGAGAGATTTGGAGTGTCCTCGGATTACTCCACCTCAGAAGCTAAACCTGACAGTGATTTTGAAGTTTCAGAGTTGGAACGAGGGTTAATGGCATCCTAGAAGGATTTGGGCTTCAAATCTAAGGCTTCCCCCTTGCGCTTTGCACCTCCATTTAGACATAGAACAAGGGATATGGAGGCATCTCTCTGGATGCAATAATTTGTGAGGACGTTCACCATTTTGAGTTGCCTCCCTTCAAAAAGGAGCCTCATCGCCCGCACAAGAATTCATGTGCGCTTCTAGATGCTAGAAGCAAGAAAAAATACCGAACCCTATTCAACTATTATGCAAAGGGATTCTCCAAACCAATATCTGACAAAATTTGGGACAATTTGGAAACCAAGTTTCCAAAACCTCTACCTATTAACATTAGACCGTGATCAGCCTCCACAGAGAAAAGAGTATCCTCCATTAGATGAAAATATGTGTCAACATTTTTCAAGAAACCACATAACCCAAGATAACTTCCCGATCAAGAATATGGAATATCTTCAAAGGATTCCACATATTCCACCCCTCCTTGCAGATCATGCCAAATAGAAATGTTTTCTTTTTTCCATGTTGCAATTTATTTCTTACATCATTCACTGAAAAAATATCCATGCACCTATCATTATCTTGTTTTCACTGTGCAAAATCATGCAAGGAGTTCGTTTTAAGTGTGAAGCCAAATTCACGGAGGATTCTAGATCAGATCTTTCTAGATCTCTAGGATTCTAGATCCTCCTACACTAAAAGTGGTTTCCAGATCATTCCAAATCTCCATCTGAATCACACACAGGATTCTAGATCCTTCTTCTGCCTCTATAAATTTGTAATTGCTCTGGCCAAGGAAGGTAAGCCAAGGCCCAAGCCTGTTATGTAATGCAAAGTGATTTCTGTTCTCTACTGATTGTTTTATCTATTTTGTTGTTTCTGACTAAGTAATATTGTTGTTTCTCCATTTGTCAGTCTCTGTGAATTATTCTCTGCTATTGCCATCTAAGTCTCTGATTATAAATCTGTTGTTTGTTATGTATGCTTTGGTCTAACAACTGGTATTAGAGTTAGGTTCGAATATCCATGGTGTAAGCCGCTTAGTGCCATCACCTTGTTTTGGCAGCGTTCGTTAAAACATTGGTTGTTACCCCTGGAGCTGTTGAAAGATCTATCCAGGAAATAGCTGAGGTACGTTGGAACTAAAAGGTAGTTGCTGCAAGAAAAACAAGGTCGTGGATCTATGTTGAAACATGTTGTTGGAGTTTGAAACGTGGAGATACGTGGAGTTTGGAGTTGAAACGTGATGTTTGTAAGTTTTTTTTACATCAAGTTTGCATGTATACGTCAATTTTTTTTTCTCAAACCAACATATGTATGTATGAAATGTGAAAAGGTTAAAACATTATATATGTTTTTATATTTATTATGGAACATATATAATTATATGTTGGAATTTTAAAAAAATATATTTTAAAAAGGAGCAGGAATTTTGAAAAGGGTATTTTAAAAGGAGGAAGGTCATTATTACTAAATTTTAAAGAGTAATAATTAAATTTTATTTTTAAGTGGAGTTATTGTGTTTTGGGGCGTGAGTTTGGTTGAAAATGGAGACAACACTTACAGATATGGAGAAGTTGAGCGGGGCTAATTTTGCCCCATGGAAATATAGATGGAGGATATACTGATTTTAAAGGATCAGTTTTTGTTGATTGAGGGGACAACAAAGAAACCCTCATCGATGACAAATGAAGAGTGGAATAAGCTAGATAGAAAGGCGATTGCAACAATCCGCCAATATTTAGCAAAAAATGTTTATTTCAATGTGTCCAAAGAAAAGACGACTAAAGGATTATGGAAGAAGCTCCATGATCTATATGAGAAGAACACAACATCAAACAAAGTGCTCTTGATGAAGAAGCTTTATAATCTCAAAATGAAGGAGGGTGCTTTAGTGTTGAGCACTTGAATGCATTTAATATTATTACTTATCAACTTGCCTTTGTTAAAATCATTTTAGATGATGAAATTAGAGCTATTTTGCTAATCTGTTCTATGCCAAACATCTCGGAAAATTTAATTGTAGATATGATCACTTCAACAACTATAGGGAACCTGAAGTTTGATTATGTCAGCAATAATTTAATGAATAAGGAGTTGCGACGCAAGTCAATTGTGGAAAACCAGGGAGGAGAGGCTTTATCTCTAGCTGATCGTGGTAGGAGAATGGATCGAGGCCAGCAAGGGAAATCAAGATTGAGAGGCCAATCAAAATCAGGAAGAGGAAGGATAATCTGCTTTCATTGTGGCAAACCCGGGCACATGAAGAAAGAATGTTGATTCTGGAAGAAAGGACAAAAGGATTAGAGACCGTCTAGTACAAATCACAAGTCATCCAGCACAAATGAAGGTGATACTATTGTTGTAGCCACAGATGGTGATGTTTTTTTTAATGTTTTAGTAGAGGATGCATGTGTATATACATCTAGCAGTAGATTTGATTAGATCCTTGACTCTGGGGCATCTCACCATGTAACCCCATGCAAAGATAATTTTGTTTCATATAATCTCAGTGATTATGTTAGAGTGCATTTGGGGAATAATCATTTTTGCAGTATTATTGGAGTGGGAGATGTCCAGATCAAGATAAAATATGGACAAGATATATTATTGAAATAGGTCAGGCATGTACTAGAATGCGCATGAGTTTAATCTCTATCGGATGACTAGATGATGAAGGCTATTCGACAAGCTTTGGAAAAGGAGGCTGGAATATTAGCAAAGGTGCATTGGTCATCGCCAAAGGACCCAAGACATGAACATTATACACATTGAAGGCATTGATAGGAAAATTAGATTTGGTTGTTGTCACAAAAGAAGGAAATTCAACAGATCTGTGGCATAACTGTTTGGGTCACATGAGCGAAAAGGGCTTAAAATCGTTGTTGATAAAAATTTATTGCCAAGTTTGAAATCCTACAATCTTGATCTTTGTGAGCATTGTATATATGGTAGACAAAGAAGGGTTTCATTCCTAAGAGATGGCCATGATAGAAAGAAAAATGTGTTAGAATTGGTACACTCAGATGTGTTTCGGCCTGTTAACATCAAATCAGTAGGAGGAGCATCATATTTTGTAACATTTATAGATGATGCATCTAGGAAAGTTTGGGCATATCCTATGAAAAATAAAAATGAAATGTTTGGAATATTTAAAAAATTCCATGTTGTTGTTGAAAGAGAGACTAAAAAACTGTTGAAGTGTTTAAGAATAAATAATGGTGGAGAATATTGCTGAAATGCATTTAAGGAATACTGTAATAAGTTTGGCATAAATCATGAGAAGGTTGTGCCTGGTACTCCTCAACAGAATGGTGTCGTAGAAAGGATGAATTGCACCATTATGAAAAGGTGCAAAGTATGTTGTCCAATTCCGGTTTGGAGAAGAATTTTTGGGCTGAAGCAGTCAGGACCGCTTGCTACCTCATAAATATATCTCCAACTACAGCCTTGGATTGCGGTATCCTTGAAGAAGTTTGGACTAGTAAGAAGTTGAATTATTCTCACTTGAAAATCTTTGGATGTGAAACATTTGTACATATTCCCAAAGAAAATAGAACTAAGATAGATGATAAATCTATGAAATGCATTTTTTTGGGATATGCAGATGAAGATCTTGGTTATCGTCTATGGGATTCAGTCAAACATAAAATTATTAGAAGCAGGGATGTTATATTTAATGAGTCAAAAATGTTCAAGACTATAGGTGAGTTGGAGGTCAACAAGGTTATTGACAGGTTTGAAGAGAAGCAATAAAACATACCACCAACACAAGAAAATGAACAGAAAATTTAGGAGCATGAAGAACAACAAGTGGAAAAGAATGAACAACAAGAAGAAGGAATCTTGCAGGAACCTTTACAGGAGATTCAACCTGATAATGCACCACCACAGTTGCTTCGCAGATCTTCTAGGCCTCATAAGCCTTCACAAAGGTATCCTCCTTCAAACTATATTTTGTTGATTGATGAAGGTGAACCTAATTGTTTTCAAGAAGCTTGTAAAGTCGAGCACAATAAAGAATGGAAGAAAGAAATGGAAGAAGAAATGAACTCTTTGCAAGAAAATAAAACTTGGGAGTTGGTAAACCTCCCAAAAGGTAGAAAGGCTCTACAAAACAAATGGGTGTAAATGATTAAGCATGAAGGTGAGGAAAAGAAGGAGAGGTATAAAGCAAGACTGGTGGTGAAAGGTTTTGACAAAAAAGAAGGTATTGACTTCACTGAAATTTTTTCACCTATTGTTAAAATGTCATCCATTAGAGTCATTCTTGGTCTGGTTGTTGTTTTAGACCTAGAGTATGACTAGTTAGATGTAAAAACTTCTTTCCTTCATGGTGAATTGGAGGAAGAAATTTATATGGAGCAGCTAGAAGGCTTCATAGAAAAAGGCAAAGAAGGCCTTGTTTGTAGGTTGAAGAAGAGTCTTTATGGGTTGAAATAGGCACCTCGACAATGGCACAAGAAATTTGATTCATTCATGTTGGAACATGGTTTTCAGAGGTTGGAAGTTGACCATTATGTCTATATCAAGAGGTATGATCAAGGAAAGTATATCATATTATTTTTATTTGTGGATGACATGTCGATTTTGGGCACGATAAGAATAATATCAACAGGTTGAAGAAATATTTTGGTAGCAAATTTGCAATGAAGGATTTGGGACTAGCACAACAGATATTGGGCATGCGGATTATGTGTGACAGGAAAATAAAAGGTTGCGGCTATCACAAGAAAAATATATAAAGAAGGTGCTTGACAGGTTTAATATGAAGGATGCCAAGCTAGTTGGTACACCTCTTGCAGCCCACTTCAAGCTGAGTACTGAATTATGTCCTAGTAATGACAAAGAGAAAGAAGAGATGAGCAGAATTCCTTATGCTTCAGCATTTGGTAGTTTAATGTATGCCATGGTATGCACATGACCAGTCATTGCATATTCAGTGGGAGTAGTGAGCAGGTTCCTTATCAATCTAGGCAAACAACATTGGCAAGTAGTGAAATTGATTTTAAGGTATCTCAAGGGTACTAGTCATTATTGTTTATGTTTTGGTCATGATGAGACTGTGCTTGAAGGATTTACAGATGTGGATATGGCTGGAGATATGGATACCAGAAAGTACACTACAGGTTATTTGTATACATTTGAAGGTGCAATAGTATCTTGGGTGTCAAGGATATAAAGAATAGTAGCCCTCTCTACAACAGAAGCAGAGTACATCACTGTAATAGAAGCTTGTAAAGAGATGTTGTGGATGCAGTGATTCCTAGGAGAGATAGGAATAAAGCAGGACAAGTATGTGTTATATTGTGATAGTCAGAGTGCCACTCACTTGGCAAAAAACTCAGCGTTTCATTCAAAAACCAAGCACATTCACTTAAGGTACCATTGGACCCGGCATGTATTGGAGGAAGAACAGTTATCCTTGGAAAAGATCCATACAAATAGGAACCCTGCGGATATGATCACTAAGATACTACCACGAAATAAACATGAGTTATGTAGAGGCATGGTAGGACTCGGTGTGACTTGATCACTTTTATTTGGCTTCAAGTGGGAGAATGTTAAGTGTGAAGCCAAATTCACGAAGGATTCTAGATCAAACCTTTCTAGATCTCTAGGATTATAGATCCTCCTACACCACCAGTGGTTTCTAGATCATTCCAGATCTCCATCTAAATCACACATAGGATTCTAGATCCTTCTTATGCCTCTATAAATTTGTAATTTCTCTGGCCAAGGAAGGCAAGCCAAGGCCCAAGCCTATTATGTAATGCAAAGTGATTTCTATTCTCTAGTGATTGTTTTATCTATTCTGTTGTTTCTGACTAAGTAATCTTGTTGTTTCTCCATTTGTCTGTCTCTGTGAAGTATTCTCTGCTATTGCCGTCTAACTCTCTGAGTATAAATCCACTGTCTGTTATGTATGCTCTGGTCTAACAGTTCCATTTCTTAAAGACCACATGGTGTTCCATAACTGAAACAACTAGGCGATTGCAAAATTTAGAGAGGGTGGTAGTTCTCAATTAATCCCTTGACGAGTTACAACACAATTCCATAAATTGTTAATGCTTAATACAGTCAGTGCACGGTCTACATTTTCTAGAACCCTAAGTAGAGGTATTTCTAATATGGAAAAAAAATTATTTAAAAATGTTGTAATGAATGTATTGTAGTTAATTAGATATAATTTGAATAATTGGGTTAATTAGATTTATTATTATTTAAATGTAATATGCTTATCATATAATTATATGATAAATTATTTTATTATTTTTAATATTATTTTTTTAGCTTTATAGGTTAGTTGAATTATGAAATGTGAATTCTAAATTTCTGGTTTACATAATAGGTGAACGATTCCCAACTGATATCATGGGTTATATTTTTTTTTACCTTAATTCATAAACCATTTGAATCAAATTTACATAATAATTTAAAACAATGATAATAATTAAATTATCTCCATAAATATTCTTAATACTAAACACTTTAAAAATAAATAAAATAAAATAAAATATATTATATTTATTTATATTTATATTTATCATAAAACGTTATTATCTTTTCTTTATAAGTATTTTTTCTTTATTCTAAACACTTTATCCCCGTAACAAAGGATTTATGTATTTATTAAGATTCATTTTCTCTCTAAAATTTATGGACTCTTTTCTCTGTCATATATAATTTCATTTAAAAAAATTGCTTAGTTAACTTAATCACTTGAGGTTATATTGTTTTTATTTAATTCTCATGAAATCAAATATATTAAAATGATTCTAGATTGATGAAGGTTGTAATGTTTTAAGAATTTAAAAATAATGTACACTCTTTAAAACTTAAATTCATTAATTACAATTAATTATATTAATAAATTTAATTAAAAATAGCCATAATAATTTATAATCGATTTGTGTAAAATTATATGACATATTATATAACAAATTTTACATTAAAATAATGATTTCTAAAAGATTAAAGAATATAGGTTAGTGTGAGAAAGAAAATATATAGAGAGAAAGAGCACTCAAAGCGCATAGAATAGATGATGACATGGTGTTCTATAAAGGTAATCTTTGGTGAAAAGGTCATCGGTTCAAAACTCCATGGACAAAACCTAGTCATGCTAAGGGTTGGTGTGGTCGAGGTTGGGTACAATCCTTAGGTGATTTTAACAACCTAGATATCCCTAGGTCATAGGTAAGTTCCTAGATTTCACATGGTTCAAAGCATTAACATTGTTTCGGCTTCTCCCAAATCATAATATCTATGTACACACAATTAAATAAGATGAGGATGTAACATTTTATAAATTTGTTTA
The DNA here is from genome assembly GCA_000404065.3 of Pinus taeda. Classification (NCBI taxonomy): domain Eukaryota; kingdom Viridiplantae; phylum Streptophyta; class Pinopsida; order Pinales; family Pinaceae; genus Pinus; species Pinus taeda. Next base: position 40,113 of record APFE031126440.1, read on the forward strand.
TTCTTATATAATATATATATATATATATATATATCTATAGATAGATAGATATCCCCTGTGGAGTACGGGGTACAAAAAAAACCTTGTAGGGAGTGCTGATAGTATGCATAATTACATGTCAAAATATAATATTGACATTATAAGCTCCAGAGGAAATCCCAAATGTGTTAATAGAATCCATAGATAAAGCCAAATAGTACGGTCAAATGCCTTTGAAAGAATAATCTTGAGGATCATACCTTTTAGTTTCTTTGTTTTTATGGAGTGAAGTAATTCTTGGGCTGTGCCAATAGCATCATGAATCTGGAGATTATTGAGAAAGTAAATTTTTCAAGTGAAATGTGAGTAGAGAGAATGGGTCTGAGCCGATTGGTAATGATCTTGGCAGTGATTTTATAGATGTAGCAGCAAAGGGAAATAGGTTGAAAATCATTGAAGGATCCAGGATTGTCAAACTTCGGTACGAGAGCAATGAAAGTGGAGTTGAAGGCCTCATATATGCACCCAGAGGTATGACATTCCTCAATGATGTGAAGTAAATCCTCCCCCAATAAATCAAAGAAAGCAAGATATAACATAGTTGACCAGTCATCTAGACTAGGACTTTTGTCCTTCTTAAACCACTTAAGAGTGTTCTCTAGCTTCCCCATTGAGACTGGCTTAAGAAGATCCTCAGCATCCTCCTGTTCCACAATGTGAGGAAATAAGCATGCCACTCTTATAATTTCTACCTGTTATGCTTTACGAGGAGCTCTATAAAGATTCCTTAAGTGAAATGAGCCAAGAGAGGCCAATTGATGAAAGGTGTGAACTCTCTGTCCTTGTTCATTAGTCATCTACCAAATGATGTTTATTGCGCAATGCCCATTGGAAAATTTGTGATAGAATTTAGAGTTATTATCACCCTCTTTCAACCAAATCACCATGCTCTGAAGTCTCCGAGACTCCTCTCCATCCCTGAAAATTCTGGCCCGATCAGTTTCTAAGGTGATGAGATGTAACTTTGAATCATTAGTATGGAACCCATGAACATATTCATCCTCAAGGCTAGCTATCTCAGTGTCAATAGAAAGCAGGGTGTTATCATCCTGTAGTCGCTTGTTATGCACCCATCTCATAGATATTTACTTGATATTTGTAAGATTGTTAGAGAACCCCTTTAAGATAGATCAACCCAAGACGAGGGGATGTTCCTTCCAATAGTTGGAGACAAGACGAAGATAGTCAAGATCCTTTCGCCAAGTAGCATTTAATTTGAAAGGTGCTTTTGATTTTTGTTCAAGTCCATTGATCTCAAGATAAATGGGTGAGTGATCTGAAAATCCCTCCACACTAACCCACTGTCTGTAATTGTGGATGTTTCTGATCTGTCTCTCCTTAATGAGGAAACGATCCAATCTGTGAACCAACATTGCCTCCCTAGTCCTTTAGTTCCTCCAAGTAGGCTGGAGTTGAGCCATGGGTATGTCAATGAACCTGTGCTGCCCAAGGAGTGATTCAAAAGAATCAGATAGGGGATCGATCTGAGAATTTTGTCCCCATGATTGAGATCACCACCCAAGATTATATTATCAACTTGTAGAGGGCATGATTTAAGGAGGTGTTCCTAGAAGGTATCCCTATTATGGCAGGGGCCATAGACATTAATCAACCGGATCTCTAAACCCAGGTCAGAAGAAAATATATTTGCCCCTATGTATCCATAAACTCCCCAAATATTTGATAGTTTAACCAATTTAGGGTTATATCCAAAAGCAATATCCCCTGATCTCCCTCACACATCAAGAGCATGAAAAATCTATCCAGGTACAAGAGGTTCCAAGGCAGGTATAATCTAATCAATAAGCCCAAGAGTCTCCTGTAGAAACAGAACATCCACGTGCTTAGTTTCCATGAGTATTCTAAATGCTATTTTTTTAGCGGGACTAGCTAACCCTTAGAAGTTAAGGGAAATTTGCTTCATGAGGGGGGGAACTCAAGGGTATTATGCTCTCTAAGAACCCAATCAATTGCTAGTTGTCGACTTGCTACAACATCTATACCAGCTTGATGAATAGCTCTAGAGATGGAAGATGGGCGTCCCTGAGGTGGCTTAAGGGGAAGATGGGGAGAAATGATACCGATTCCATAGGAGTTCTAGACCGATGGTCGATTCAAGGATCGAAGGTTTTAGGAATGGGAGGGGTTGGAGGAATCCCAAGTCTCTGAAAGAGAAGTGGACAGGGGTGGATCTAACAAGGAGGGGGGTGTATTTGAGAAAATAGGGGAGGGTTGAATTAGAGGCTAATCAAGGAGGGGGGGGGTTGGTATAAATGCAAAGTTACAATGTGTAGATGAGGATAAACACAAAGATACATAAATGGAAATAGAATTGACAATGGAGCAAAGGTGAGGATTACCCAAAGAGAGCACTGCAACAGCAGCAGCCTAAGCCCTGGTGAAGGGAGGCGAGGGAGGCGAGATTGGAGTAGTGCCACGCTTATTCTCGCAAGCCTTTGCTGTTGTCAACGGAATAAAGACAGTAGGAGTGATTTGATCATGAGAGCATGGAGCATTCACTTATGCCTCTGTCTGATCCTCAAGAGGAGTAGAGTGCTTAATTAAGGGACAATCCTTATATAAATTCCGTACCTTGTGATAGCGCCGACACCAAAAGGGCACCCCTTCATAATCCAGTATTTGAATATGTGTGAATTTTTCTAGTATAGGGTTATGTTCTCCTCCAACCCTTCCCTAGTATTCAAGTGAACCAGGATTCGAGCCAAAGACATGTTGCCAGAGCTAATGTAGGATTTTTCATGATCAAGGTAAGTACCCAACACATTACCAATACGCTTGAAGATGTCATCAGACCAGAAATATAGTGGTAGATCGTGGAGTCCCACCCAAAGAGGTCTAGCCCCCAATTTCTCCCGCTCTAGATCAAACATAGGTCTCCATCTCTTGAGTAGGACAATGCTGAGTTCAATATGCCAATACTTTAAGAGAACCCACGATGTGTAGTCATCATGATGGAAACAAAGAACGAACTAGCCTCGCGCAAGGGTAGTAACAGACAAAAGCTCAGAAATAATTTTCCCCCAAATATGAATGATCCATTGTCGAAGTCTGGTTGTCGAATAGGTACAACCACGGACCCGCCCTACCAAAACTTGGTCTGCAGTATTGACTACCTCCCCCATCTAAATTACTTCCCTAAAGCAGAGTGAAACATCCTTGTTCTTTGCCTTTACACACTTAGCTTTCTTCACTTACATCACCGAGGAGGGTTGAGGAGGAAGTTACTGCTCTTCTGCCCACTAATCTGTATCTCCTTCCACCGAGAAGTTTGGCATTCCTTCAAAAAACCTAGATGTGGGTGGACCGGATACCAAGTGGCTATTCGTTCGATCAGTGGATGGCCCCGAGAATATTACCAGGGGTAGGGTTACCAGCACATAGGAAGAGGGGAGAGGGGTTTCACTAGTAGAGGGAAAGAGGGAATAGCTTGACGAGTAATTTAGGGATGTTGGAGAGAGAGGAGGGATATCTGAATTCGACCAAGGGAGGGAGAGATCAGGCAGGGGATCCATCGAGCACAAGGAGCTAGTGTCTGTATGAATCAACATGGTAACTGCCAAAGAGTAACCATCAAGGGTGGGCATAGACAAAGACTCTTCCAAAATTGGTGGAGGTGTGGTTGTCCAAATGGGGACCGAGGCACACAGGTCTTCTGTATAATCCACCAAATCCATCTCCATTACGTTGTCTTTGCCGAAAAACCATGATAAGTTATCAGAAACTACTGTAGCTTCTAGGTCAGAGAATAAACAGAGAGAAGCAATTAACCCCAAAGTGTCCAACGGAAGGGCGTCGGTGTAGTTGGTATGCAAGAAAAAATCCTAACCCTTCTAGATGTAGGTTTGATTCGCATGCACCACACACACACACACACACACACACACACACACATATATATATATATGATTTTGACTAAGATGTTATAAAAAGAGACAAATAAAAATATTATAACAAGTTATAAAGGAAACAACACATAGACACTATAAATTATTTTGAAACATTTGTAAAAAAAAGCTCCTAATAATAAATTTATTATTCTTTGGCCCAAAAGTGTCTCACAATGGAGTCACCATGCCCCTAAATAAGTTATATTAGGTGAAAATACTGTGAGGAAAAATAAGGGTTACTAAAACATCAAACTTGTAAACTGCTAATGAAAAACATGTTAATGATGATATCAAATTGACTCTATGGCCAAGCCAGCTTCAACTTAGTTATCCTAACTATTCCACCCTTAAACTTGATTTGGTAAGATTAACTTGATCCTAATATCTTTGTGTTACCCTAACTATTCCACCCTTAAACTTGACTTGGTAAGATTAACTTGATCCTAATATCTTTGTTGAAGTTCACATAAAAAGTTTCTATCCATTGGAATACATGGTATGTAATTGTTTTATCCTCCAATGTTTTAGAGCACATTTTCTAGCACATCCTTCGTCAACCATCTCACATTCCCCCCTCAAGCTAGCATAGGAGTACACCTACCACCCTCATAAGTATTCAAGTGGTCCATTCCATAAGTTGAACATTCATAACTTCATGTCTGATAGCACTATAACATGTATATTTCACTACTAACTCAAGTTACACCCTCCTATTCAAGTGGTTCGTTTGACAAGTTGATTGTCCATTTTCTCTATGTGCTACCACTTTACAACATGTATGTTGGAATAATAGGTTTGGTGACAACCTTGGGGAATACATCCTTTTCACCACTGAGATTTACAACCTGGAACAAATGCTCTATGGTATTCGTGCACTATGGCTCTCCATAATGACCTAGATCCTTCAAGAGGCCTCCACATCATTAACTTTATTTACATTCTTTGTTGCAAGTAAATAAGTAAGCATTGTCTAACTATATCTCCACCTAAACCTAAACCTTAAAAACATATGAAATAGAAAATAATAAAATAAAATTATATAATGAAATATGACATTTAGACTTTACACCCAACATTATACCAATGCAAAATCAATTTCTTAATGAATATTATCTATTCAATTCTTCCCAGGTCTTTTATGAGAATCCTAAGAAAGATTTCTTATAACACTTAGGGTGATTAGAAGGGATAAGATCACTCCCACCTGTTGGGTGATTAAGGAGATATGATTTCCTTGTGTTGTCTATATACCTCTCCATGTGAACACAAGACAAAGGGAAATTAAGGTGGATGGAATTGATAAGTAAAGGAATAATAAGGATGTCTCAAATATTTCTTAGTTTAAGATCATTATGAGCTAGTTAATATATGGAGTTGGCTTTTTCATTCATTCACTAGGTAATGAGCAAGATGGAATCTATGTTTTGGAGACCACCAAAAGATGATTTTAAATATATATATAAATATAATATATATATATATATATATAATAAAATATGTAGATATATCTCCTTCATAATAATTTTTAATGTAATTGTGTGTATAAAATTTAAAAAAAAAATTAAAATAATAAAAGTTAAATAATTATAAACAAATTAGTAATTCATCCCCATAGCGTGATTAGGAGGGATAATATTGGTCCCATGTGTATGTTGTCTATGTGCCTCTCCATCTGACCACGCAAGATAGAAGGAAATTAAGGGTCATGGAATTGATAGGTAGGGGAATAATAGGGATGAGCCTAAAATCGTTTATGCTAAAAAAATCATTCTGTATTAGCTAATTTTTGGCTTTTACTTTTTTATTCATTCACTGCGGAATAAGCAATATGGAATCTATATCAATTTGTTTACTTTCTATTTTAAATCTCGGATGAAAACTACATTAGAAAAATTAATCTTCTTAATGGGCTTCCAAAGCTAAACTGAGCCTCACCCTCACAGAAAAGACGGCTAAACTGCTCCTCAGACAATCCTCCCAACTGAGATTGCCAATGGGAATGATGTTGACGGCCGACACTCGTCAATTGACAGCGACTCTCCAAATTCTAGTTAGACAATCAGCTGCCAATCATCTTATGCCGCAGGAAGACTCTCCCACATCGCCAACTCATGTTCTTGCTGATGGCGACCGTCAGTCAACGGCACTGTTTCTTGAATTGGAGCCGATCGTGACTGTTTCGCTATAATCCCATTAAATTAAGAGCGCTTTTCTCCGAGATTTTCATATGATCGAGCATGGGCATGTTCCTGTAGGAAATTATCTCCATATTATCGTTGAAAGCACTGATTCAAACATATGAATATTGCTGTTTTGTTAATCAAGCTGGATACCGGTGATCGCTCAAGCGAGTCACTCATGGGCGCGGAGGGTAAAGTTTCTGAAAGGTCGTGGGTCAGATCATTCGGCTCGTCAAAACATGGAGATAATGGAGTGTGCTTTTCTTCTCGTTTTTTCCGGAGGGTCACTATTGAGCCATTGAAAAAAGGACACGCATTGTAACAAAAGGCGAATATGTGATGTGGAGACAGTGCGGCGTGCATCTGGGTCGATTGAGACAGACGGGCCTGCATCGGAGTCGATTGTCATGGGGCGAAGAAGTGGCCTACATTGGGTTTGACTGTAGATCGTCATTTTCAGTGTAGTTTTCAAGAATACTTTGAAATTTGAGAAATAGAATGGAGTAAAACAATCTAGTTGTCAAGTTAGTCAATTTTGATCTTAGCATGATTTGGATTGCAGTGAGGATATTTGAGAATCCATTCGATTTATTATCAAAATATTGCTATGAAGAACTTTATTACCAAGGAGACAAGAAAGGAGTTCAGACTCTCACTATATACAGCACATTACATGTGCTCCTATGACCTCATAGATTATGGCAGAAAGCCACAACAAGGTTAAATACCATTTGAGTATTGTAGGTGTCATAAAGTGGTATACGAGAATTCATCAAAATAATTCTATTAGATTGGAAAATTTTGAAGGAAAAATGTACAGTAAAGTATGAAGGTAATGACCGGCCACTATAGATATTTGGAGATTTTACTTAATAATTGTTATTACTAATTAATTTTTTTATTTTTATTTCTATTTTTTATGTGAAATATAAGTCCAAATATAACACAACCAACCAATACTCTAAATCTATGTTAGTGGTGAGATTTCCCTTAAATAAATATAAAAAAAAATAAAAATCCCATCTATACAATCTTCATTTTATATAATTTCATATAATATAAAATACATAAGATCAATACATAAAATAAAATATCATCAAAATAAAAGTTTATATACCTTTACATATATGCTTATTCATAACATAAAAAAATCTTGTATCAGTATGTGATATAATATAGAATATGATTTTAAAAATATATCACATTCTGAAAAAATAATAGCAAAACTATAAAATAGTTATGTGCCCAACTATAAGTAAGATAAACTATTTATGTAATTAATTATAATAAATTTTATTTTCAAATACCTAAATCGTAAAAACATTAATAGGAAACACTAAATTTAATATAAAAAATAAGTTTTTAATATTATAGAAAAATTAAATTCAATTTTTATAAATATGATAAAATTAATAATTATTATTTTTTTTATTTATTTATAGTAATTTTTTTTTTAATTTTATAATAGATATAATTTATTTATTTTTGGTAAAATTGGAATTTTTTTATATAATTTTGAGAATTAAATATAAAATTTTAAGTGAATTGAATTTAACTTGAGTGGTTAGATGAAATAATTGTTTTAGTTCTTAAGGAAGTCCAAGCCTTATAGAATATAGTAACTATGTTGTGCTTTTAAGTAACAAACACAAGTTCAAGCCTTGTAATGTTAATGTTTTGGAATAGAGTACCAATGTTGTGCTATAGCCTAGGTTCTCCTCATATGAACAAAGTGTGTCTATACTATGGGCTAGCTTAATATCAAAAAAGTGGATCTATACTATTGGATAACCTAGTATTAGCAACCTCTCTCTTGCTTTCGAATTGAGAGGCCTTTGAGCGAAAACGAAGGCTAACATAGCACCAACCTAGTGAGTCTATATTGTGGGCTAGCCTAGTACCAACATTTTGGGAAATCTAGATTCAAGTTTCAAAATTTTGTGTCCTAATGGTTCTTAATGGTGCTAAATCTATTTCTATCATTAATAACACGATTCAAGCACTCCTATTATCCATTAAAAAAAAAGTATTGCAGGTAGTTTTGTCATCCGTGCAATTTTGCCACCTTGGTGGGCCTTCAATATAAGGGAGGGAGGCCAGTAGTTGTGTGGCCTCCCTACGTGGCTGAATTTGGATAGTTGGTGGTTTAAGGTGGCAGTATGACACATGTCCATCGGCTCCAACCACGTGTTCCTCACCCAGAGATGGACCCCAATTGCGTTTTGGCGTAAAAGTTGTATTGTTATCCGATGATTAGGGTTAGTCTGTTTAGGGTTAGTTTATTTTTGTTTGGGGCTGACTAATGCTCGTTCTACTCCACTGGTAGTTTCCTACGCACATCGTAGCTCCTCGTTTAGCTCTGTTGGTAATTGTCTGTGCACGCCATTGTAGTTTTGAGGTGAGGGAGGGTTGATCAGTTTTCATGGATGGTTCTTCGGCTAATGCGTTATGTTGTTCAACTGCTAGAGTGTGTTTTTCGACCAAAAAGGTGGGGTGTGGGTGCGGTAAAAGTTTTAATCCCTTGGGTGCTTTCGGTTTGCTACATGGTTGTATGTCGTAGAATGTTGCATGGTTTCAGACGAACATTTCTTCATCTTTTCTCACTCTCTCGGCTTTGCTTGACCCGGACTCATCACTTAACACCATGATTGGCTCACTGCAAGCTTGGTGTTGGTGTCAGCATTCCTTGGTAGGATCCTTCATCCTGCTAGCCATACCTGTAATTTTGTTTGTCAACACATCTCTTTGCTCGGTATTGAGACCATTCATCTTCTTTGTGTTAATCTTTGGCTTTTTGTGCCTTCTATGGAGTATCTGTAGCTTTTTTGGCTTAATTGGGAATTTTTGGGGCTTAGTCTGAAAATGAATTGCGTTCCAGTCTGTATCTATCACTTATGTGGCATAATTAGGAATTTATGTGCCTTAGTTTGAAAGAAATTTTCCTTATGTGGATTAGTTGGGGCTTCTATGGCTTATTTGGGAATTTTTGTGGCTTACTTTGAAAACACATTGCCTTCTATGGAGTATTTGTGGCTTCTGTGACTTAATTGGGAATTATTCTAGCTTAGTTTGAAAAACAATTGCCTCTTTGGAGTATCGGTGGGTTCTGTGGCTTAATTGAAAATTTTTGGCTTAGCTTGAAAAAATATTACCTTCCAACAATGTATCTGTGGCTTCTGTGGCTTAATTGGGAATTTATGTGCTTAGTTTGTAATACATTTTCCTTCTGTGGAATAGTTGTGGCTTAGCTGGCTTATTTGGGAATTTATGTGGCTTAGTTTCAGTATAAAATTCCTTATGTGGAGCATTTGTAGTTTATGTGGCTTAATTGGGAATTTTTGTGGCTTAGTTTGAAAAGAACTTGCCTCTGTGAAGTATTTGTGGCTTTTGTGGCTTAATTGGTGAATTTATGTGGTAAGTTTGAAAAAACATTGTCGTCTAATGTGTATCTATGGCTTATGTGGCTTAATAGAGAATTTATGTGGCTTAGTTTGAAGCAAATTTACCTTCTATGGAGTAGTTTTGGCTTTTGTGGCTTAGTTTGAAAAAAAATTGCCTTCTATGGAGTATTTGTGGCTTATGTGGCTTAATTGGGAATTTCTGTGGCTTAATTGGGAATTTATGTGGCTTAGTTTGAAAAATAATTACCTTTGGTGGAGTAGTTGTGGCTTAAGTGGATTTTTCGGGAATTTATGTGGCTTAGTTTGAAAAAAAATTGCCTTCTGTGGAGTATTTGTGTCTTATGTGGCTTAATTGAGAATTTTTGTGGCTTAGTTTAAAAAAAAATTGCTTTCCGTGGAGTATCTTTGGCTTAATTGGGAATTTATGTGGCTTAATTGGGAATTTATGTGGCTTAATTTGAAACAAAACTTCCTTTTGTGAGTATTTGTGGCTTCTGTGGCTTAATTGGGAATCTTTGTGGCCTAGTTTGAAAAAATATTGGCTTCTATGGAGTATATATGGTGTCTATGGCTTAATTGGGATTTTTTGTGGCTTAGTTTGAAAAAAAATCCTTCTGTGGAGTGTTTGTGGCTTAAAGGGAAATTCTGTGGTGTAGTTTGAAATTGTTTTTCCTTCTGTGGAGCATTTGTGGCTTAATTGGGGATTTTTGTGGCTTAGTTTGAAAAAACAATTCCTTCTATGGAGTATATGTTGCTTTTGTGGCTTAGTTTGAAAAAAAAATTGTTCTATGGAGTATCTATGGCTTTTGTGGCTTAATTGGTAATTTTTGTGGCTTAGTTTGAAAAGAAAAATGCCTTTGAGTATTTAAAGTTATCTCAATTTCTCAGAAAGGATTGGATATGAAGTCCTTTGTTAAACCACGTTGAAGTTTTACAGCTTATTTCATATATTCATGTTAACCTAGATATTGCCACTAGGATCATTGCATTGGCCACTAGGATCATTGAGATAAGAATTCTAGTGACAAATGAGATCTTAGAATTGACTTGGAGTACTTGAAGCCATCTCAAGTTCTCATAAAGTATTGGATATGAAGTCCTTTGTTAAACCACATTCCATTTTTGTAGTTTATTCAATATATTCATGTTCCGTTAGATATTAGCCGTAGGGTCATTAATATTAGAATTCAAGTGACAAAAGAGATCTTGGAATTGATTTGGAGTACTTCAAGCCATCTCAATTTCTGAGAAAGGATTGGATATGAAGTCCTTTGTTAAATCACATTGAATTTTTACATTTGTATCAATATATTCATGTTAATTTGGATATTTCAGAGGTTTGATTTACATCACATTTTATCTATGACATGATACATTGACATAAGGATCACAACATTTTGGGCATTATGTGTTGTCTTTGATTAGAGTGTTTCCTTCGATTAGTATTAGTTTTATATGGAAGTTATTTTGGACACTAAGGCTAGAGGAATGATTTCAAGTACTTTTGTCCACTTGTAAGATGTTCATAACTATATTGAAAGATGCAACATATGGTGATCTGTTTATCTTGAACAAAGTTTTTAGCTTTTGGATGTTTTCAATTTTTATGAATGGTTATGCTTCATATAAGATTGTTGTTTTATACTCGAATGTTTATTTTCCATGTTTCCCTTAGGATAATGGAGATTAGAATTTGATCGTTAAAAGAGATCTCTAAATTGATTTTGGTACATTAGGAAATCTCAACGTTCATAGAAAAGATTGGATTTTAGTTCTTTTGTTAAGCTACTTTGAATACTTACAGTTTTTTCAACAAGTTGATGTTTCAGAAATTTGATATCATATCACATTTAATGTATGTTATGATATATTGGCACAAATATCAAGGTATCTTAGGGCTCATAGGTTGCTTCTAATTAGTCTTAATTCATAAGAAGAATGACTTTGTGCACTTTATTAGCTCTTCAGACATTCTCAAATATACCCTAAATTTGATATGGTGATTTCTAATCTCTTGAACAAAGTTTTGATTTCCGATTATTTTGGGTTTTAGTGAATTTCATAGTTATCCAAATACACATTGGAACTTACATTATAATAGATGAAAAAGAGATGGTATCTTCATCCACATTGCAATTTAGTTACAAACAAAAAATTCATGACATCCCTATACTTGATGGCCTTCATTTTTTGAATTGCCCAAACTTGTTGAAGTGTTTGCCTGAGCCAAGTTTCTACCATATGCTTGAGTCCAGTTTGCTCGTTGTAACCATGGAGGGATTGAAGAGCTCAATTTTCCACCTATGCTACTAACCCAACACTAACTAGAAGTGGCCTATAATACATAGCATTTACCCATGCACTGATAGGTGTATAGGGGGTGGGTATAACCCCTGGCTAATAGTGGGGGACTTGGATGTTAATAAGGTCTTGGTACAATGGTGTATGATCTACAATGTGGTCAAAAGTGTTGGACATTATCCTATTTTCCTCCAACTGTCTTGCACCATACTCTTCCCTGTCTGTGACCCCTTCATTTTCGAGCACTTGTTGAGCCTTTATTTCCTCCCTCTCTTGTCTTACCATCTATTTTTTATGTTCCTTCTCTTCTGTTTTTTTTTTGTCTTTCAATCCTTTGCTTTTGCTGTGTTGTTGTTGCCGCAACCCTTGAATCTCTATTTTCCTTGGCCAACTCCTTCTTTCTCTGTTTAGATTACTAAATTTCAGTTTTTTGATTCTCAAACTTGAACATTAGGTTCATATATTCTTGAGAGGTGAGTAATTGTGAAATCCTCTCTAATCAAAGATAGTCTGTTGTTGAATGTGTGGATGAGGTCTTCACTCTCTGTAATGTTAGATTTAGGAACCTACCAAGTATTGTTTGGTTCATTGTCACATGCTCCTGATGGCTTGACACTTGACTTTCAACCTCAGGGGAACTTTATTGAACCCCATTGTTGTTCTCATTTGGTACTTAATTTTGAATAGACTCTTCTTCCAGTGATCCATTGTCCACAAAATAATGAACAATTTCATTGATCGACTTTTCTGGTTAAGAAGCCATTTCCAGACTTTCATCATTGGTGGATGGTACATTATGTTTGTTGTTATTCATCATGGCCTCTACCAACCATGATGGTGGGGTTACTTGGGTTGGCATGCTCAATTGGTCATTGTTGATTCTTGTTACATTCTCATTTGAAACCACATTTTCACTTTCATTTTCATGATCAAATTCCTGATTTAGAATATCACATGCAAAATTAATAGGTGCTTCAGTGGGTGTGGCATCCTCCATGTTATTGACAATTGGTTCATTATTGAATTGTGTCTCACATACATGTTCATAATCATAGAGGTTCCCTTGAGAAAGGGATATATACCTTTATTAGTAATAGCTTCTTCCCGCCAACCCACATTTTCATGGGAATCGACCTAGCCATTTAAGTCCTCTGCTTCCTGATCTTCCACAACAAATGCTTGGCTACAACTAGAATAATTAATAAGAGCATCAACATTCAGTGGCCAAATTTTAGTCCTCCTAAATCCAGTCTTCATATTAGAAGGTGTTAGAGCCCTTTTAAATGATTTACTTGCAATCTTAGCTAGCTCAAATCTTTTTATCTCCACCCCTGGATTATTTGTCATCCATGAAGCCCGCTCTGCCTTGAAATAGTTCTTGAAAGGCCCAAACACACTGACTAATGAGGCTCATCAATAGGTATGTTATATGGACCTTAATGTCACTGTCAAACTTATTAAAATGAACTTTTGTCACATTTATTTACATATTTTATTGTGTTTTTCTTAGTGAAAAGGGTAAAGGTGAGATGTTATGTCATGTGGCCTCACATGCATGAATTGCAGGATTTGGCGCAGTTGTTGGCTAATTTAAATGAATGAAATTGAAGTAGACAAGAAAGGGAGATTTTAGGAGATTGGATCAACCTCCTTAACTCCTCAATCACTTGAATATTCTTCCATGAGATCTCATCAGCTCGGAGTACAAGAAGTCAAGCCCACTGAGGTAATTGGCAACCAAGCCAGTGATAGTTGAAGACATGTTAATATCGAGTTTGGGAGACAAGCCTCCATAATTTTAGGGAATTCATTGGTAGCTTCAGTTGTATAAATAAGAAGGCCTAGGACCTCATTAGGATTCAAACTTTTATTATAGCTAAGAGGCAATTTCGAGCATAAGACATTGTGACTATTATTCTCATGTTATTTTTGAAATTTTGATTATAATGGAAAGGGTTTCTTTGATCCATCACTGAGTTGACTCATAGGGTTGAAGCTCTTGGGTTAGATCCAAACCCTAGCAACAAAGGTTCCTCTTCTTTTTGTATATGTATGATTAGATTACATTCATAGTTAGTTGCTAAAGTTATTTATGTTTTATCCCAATTGCAAGTACTTGAATGATTGTTTATTTTTTCTCTGATTAGTTAAAAAGGTAGATAAATGGTACAATAGTGAAAGTGAATACTTTGTAAAAGCTTATGATAGTGGCCTCTTCCTCATCTCCCTCATGGGATCATGGTTTCAGGGCCCCACTCTCATAGCCCCAAAAATAGATTTGTCTCCTTAGATAATTGGATGACTAGGGTTCTTGATTAAGTATATTATTGTTTATAATTCCTTAGAGGCACCTACAATTGTCATTTTGGTTTTTGAAGTTGGTGTAGTTTAAGGAACATTGCATATCACAGATTTTGCCATTAGTCATTGATAATTCTATTTTTCCTAAATTGAACTCATCTTTTCCATATGTAAATGAAGTTATACATAAATGAAGGAAAGAATGTATGTTGCTGCAAGAGTTTCTATTCTGCAGGGAGAACTCATTTAAATAGCCTCATCTAAGTTGTCTTCACCCATACTACCCAAGTCTACCAACCCCTAATCCTCATTTATGGTTTGTAGCAAAACGAAAATCTTCCTTAAGCAAAGGAAACCATCTTGAAGAGTTGGGTTGAGCCTTGGGTAGCATACACCTCCTCTAGGCCTTATCCCACCATTAGACACCTTTCTCACACTTTATTCCACTTCTCTTACCCTCCTATAGCTTTCAACCTGTTTCCTGTAGTAAATGAGCACATCCTATAATAAAAACCATGACATCTTGTAGTACTACAAGAAACCATGTAACAAACTATGTTAAGCTAGAATTAAGCAGAAATGATCATTTGAGCTTAGGTTAGGCCTCCACTTGGCTTCCACACCCTCAACACCATTTTGAACCTGTTTCCCCGTGCCTTTCTCCCCTGCAAAAGATAAGATTGGTTCACTTAGCATTTACATTTATAAAATTGAAAACAAAAAAAAAAACTATTTTTTTCAATTTCTAGTTAGTACATGCATACAACAGTCATAATAGTTTGATGTTAATTTCCATGCTTACTTAGTCTAACTAACTAGATGTTAGAATGCATAGTTAAATTGGGTATCTTTTGCAAGTAATGTGTAAATACTCAGCTAGATAATTTCATGTCACTTCATGGAACCTTCCCATTTAGCATTTTCATTTCATTAGATAGGTAGCATTTCCTTTCTGCGTTAGAGATAGTTTTCCATTTGTTGTTAGTAGTCAGATTCCTTCTAGTCAATAGAAGACTGGTTTGAAAAACCCTAGTGGTCTATCCCCCCAGTTGACAAGTGATAAGAATAGAGCATTGCATCTACTGTATACAACATTGTCACCTCCAAGTTTGTATGAACCCCAAGTTGATGAAGTAAAGTTGGTAGCCCTAGGAGTTACAGCATCCTTGCTGCAATACTGGAGCTCATCAATTTTTAGCATGTTGCTGGGGAGGTGTCTAAGTAGATGTGATTTCTTCTTCCTTTCCATTTAACATTCAACAAATAGATGCAATCCTTGCTTTCCTTTTTGTTTTTCATTCAACAGATAGTTGCAATATTTGTTTTTTTCCATTTTGCAAGTAGTTCTGAAAAAACCCAAAAAAAAAAGAAAAAACAAATTCGTTTCATGCCTCGTAGGAGTAGAGACAACTTAGGATTTTTTTTGCCAAATACCCCCACCACATCTAACAGAAAGAGGACCCATTAGGTGAACAACTAGAGATATATGGGCTAGAGGACCCATTAGGTGAATAAGTAAAGATATTTGAAGAGCCTATTGGGGAAGAAGAAGAATAAACCATTCCACCAATCTACACCATGGCTAAAAATAGAAATGGGATTGAAAATAGAAATGGAGCTGAAAATAGAATTGATGGTGCTTTTCCCATCAGAGAAACTAATGGAGATGCTAGGATGAAAAACATAAGACCCTCTTCCCTTCTTCACTTCCATGGCTTAACTCAGAGGACCCAGATACCTTTTTGTTTGAGTTTGTTGTCATATGCAAAAATTATTATTATAACTCTAACAAATAGAAGCTGAAATTATTCCCATCCACCCTCAAAGATGCATCCTTGCGCCGGTTCATGGGTTTACTTGGGGACAACAACCTGGGCACAAATGAAACAAGCCTTCAACAATAAGTACAGGGATTATTGCAAGTCCAAAGATACCAAAGAGGAAATGTTTAGAATGACCTTGTAACATGACGATTCTTTGGAAGATTACGAGGAAAGCTTCCAACTCAGCTAGAAAAGTTATAGATGCACCCTCGATCGTAAATCACTCAAGCTAGTCCTTCTTAGAGGGATCAGGGAAGATCTCCTAGAAACCCTAAACATGATATCAAGAGGGGACATCTACTAGTTATCCTATGATGATATCAAGACAATTTTCAAAAATAATTCTAGGGTAGCTAGACTGAAGGGTAGGGCTAATCAAGATTTGGCCAGTTCATCCACCTCCAACACATCCATCAAAAGTGAAATTGGGAACATGTTGGAGGACTTCAAGAGTGAAATGTCCCATACCCTTTCTCTACAAATGGACATCATGCAGATCAAGAGGAAGTAGGAGGAAGAAAAAAGAGCCTTAGTTGTCCTATTCATATTACAACCCTAACCATAATGTTTCCATTCCCCCTTGGTGTCCTCCTGCTCATCCTTCATGGTCCACACCTTCTCCTTGGTCTTTTGCACCTCAATCCAATTCCCAACATGCCAATCAATCATTTCAGTCATATGCTCCCCCACAACCTCAGTGGAATACACCATCCCAGGGTTGGAGGCCCCCATACAACCAATCTCCATCCTTACTGCCTCCATCTCCATCTCAACCAAATATCTTTCAACCTGCTCCACCTAAGAAATGTTAGATGCTTGCTCAACCAAATCCAAACTCGAACAATAAATAGGCACAATAGGTCTATAGTGGGCAAACATCTTACCCTGTGTATGATGTGGAAATTAAAGAAATCAACCTCAATTTTGGAAGAGTGCTTCCGAATAATAAACCTCCATCTCAACCTGAGGAGACTGAAGTTGAAAAGGAGGAGAGTGTTCCTCAAGATGATCCACCTCCTTTTCCTGAGAGGTTAATCTATCCTATCTAGCACACCCCAGAAGAGATTGAACTTCTGGGTGAGTTGAAAAACTTGTGTGTTAAAATGCCACTCCTCCAAGATATCAATGATGTCCTCATCTACAACAAGTCAATCAAGGAGAAATGCTTCAAACATCGTGGGAGGCGAAAGAAAGACACCCCTACCATTAATTTCATTGGAAAACTATCCGACTTAATGTCAAGGCAAGTGATTTGCCAAAAGTATCTAGATCATAGAAGTCCTGTGGTAGATGTGAACATCGATGGTATCATTGTCCCCCATACCTTGATTGATCTTAGGGCTTCCATCAATGTGATGACTAAGGAGACTATGCTTAAATTGAATCTCCAAGGATCATTAAGGAAGACCACAAAAATCCTGTAGCTTGCAGATAGATCCACAGGTACTCCTGAGGGATTTGTTAAGGTTGTGATGGTCTCCATTGCTTCCTGGAAATACCCTATTGAATTCTTATTTCTCCAACCTAAGACCAAGTTCAATGGTTATCCTCTCATCCTTGGAAGGCGATGGTTAGCCACTACTAATGCTTACATAAGTTGCAGGGATGGGAATATGACCATTAAAAATGGGCATTTGTCCAAACAATTGGTCTTTTACCCTATTTCTCAACCATCTCTAGAGCATGACTTACCTTTATTGTTAGAAAAGGAGGAGGAAGATGACATCTACTTTTCCCGAATCTGTACCCTAGATGCTACTATAGGAGGGGGGAAACCTGATGAAGATGACTTGATTGAAAAAATCCTCCAACATCAGTTCTCGAACACCATGTATCTTGAAGATTTAGTAAAGAAAGATGAAGAGAGCCCTTGGACTGATTTGTGCCTAGTTGACTCAAGTCTTACACATGTCAAGATGGGCAGCTGGATGTCGTTTCCTAGAGTTATAAGGAAATGAAGGAAGTGAACCCTTGGCTGTGTACTCAACACATTTACATCAAGGAAGGCTGCAAGCCAGTGTGCCAACCTTAGAGGAGAATCAAAGATATAGTTAATGAAGAACTGTAGAAGTTATTGGATGCAGGGTTCATTTACCACATCTTAGATAGTGAGTGGGCGTCTCCTCCAGTTCTGGTCCCAAAGAAGAATGGGAAATGGAGGATTGGTGTTGACCATAGAGAGCTAAAAAAAACCACAAAAAAGGAACATTTCCCTCTACCTTTCATTGACCAAGTATTAGATGGTCATGCAGGAAAGAAGTTCTTCTCCTTCCTGGATGAATTCAATGGTTACAATCAAATCCAGATCAGCCAATAGGACCAAGATAAAACCACCTTCACCTGTCCTTGGGGTACCTATGCTTATAGGGTCTTTCCATTTGGATTATGCAATGCCCCTGCCAATTTTCAAAGGGTAGTCCTGAGCATCATTATAGAGCTGGTCCATGACTCTGTAGAAATTCATATGGATGACTTCACCCCCTATGGGTTTGATTTCATAGAGAATCTCTCTAACTTGGGGAAGTATTAAAAAATGCATTGAAATGAAATTATCCCTTAGTCCTAAGAAGTGTTATTTTTTTATGAACATTGGGATTGTTCTAGGCCACTCAATATCCCAGGAAAGATGGCAGGTGAACTTAAATCAAATTTCTACCATGAAGAGGGTCCCTACTCATCAGAAGTAGATGGATGTCAAATGTTTCTTGGGCTTATTTGGATACTATAGGAGATTAATAAAGGACTTAAACAAATTAGTCTCACCTTTGTTTGGACTATTGGCCAAGGACTCCAAATTTTTATGGTCAGAAAGCTGCCAAGAGGCCCTAGAAACCCTAAAGGACAGGTTGTCTACAACACCTATACTCTGAGGCCCAAATTGGGATCTTCCTTTCGACATCCACGTTTATGCCTCTAAAAAATATTTAGGAGTAGCTTTAGGTCATAGACATGACAAGTTACCTTATGTCATTTACTTCCTCAGCAAAAATTTGTCCAAGGCTAAACTGAACTATATTGTCACTGAAAAAGAGCTCCTAGTTGTTGTTCATTCCTTGAATAAATTTAGACATTACATCATTGGTTACCAGAACTTTGTACATACTAACCATGCAACTATTAAATATTTGATGAACAAGCCTGATGTGAATGCCAGAATTATTAGATGGTTTCTTTTGTTAGTACAATTTGATCTAACTATCATTGATAAGCCTGGTAGAGAAAATGTAGTTGCATATTTTTTGTGTAGACTTGCTTTGCCTGCAGGTGAGGAAGGAGTGGTTGATGGTCAACTTCCATATGAGAATTTATTCACTATTTTAGTTCTCTCTCCATGGTTTGTTGACATAGCCAACTACTTAGTGGCTACACAATTCCCTCCAAATCTGTCCTCTAAGGAAAAGCGCAGAATTATAAGAAAAGGAGAACCATTCACTTGGATTGGGGGAAATCGCTTCAAGCTATACCTAGATCAAATTTTGAGGATTTGTGTTAGGGAGGAGGAACTTTTTGACATCCTTCTAGCCTGTCATGATGGGCCTTGTGGAAGTCACTTTGCAGCTAAGAGGACAACCTTCAAGGTACTACAAGATGGCTACTACCGGCCCACTCTCCACTAAGATGCAAGAAGATATACCAGTCGATGTGACAAGTTCCAAAGAATGGGGAAACCTACTCCCAGGGATGAAATGCCTTTGCAACCTCAAGTGACTCTTCAGCCATTTGACAAGTGGGGCATGGATTTAATTAATGCCCATTGGTCCACCATCAAGGTAGAAAAGTACATAATTGTGTCCACTGGTTACTTGATAATGTGGGATGAAACTATGTTTGTCAAGGTAGAAACATAAGATAAACTGGCTGACTTCTTAAGGGAGAATATGTTTTACAACTTTGGGTACCGTAGAGAGCTAGTCATTGATCAGGGTGCTCAATTCACCTCACACCTGATTGAGAATTTGTTGAATCAGCAAAATATCAAGCACAAGAAGTCAACTTCTTACCATCCTAAGGCCATTGGGCAAGTAGATGTTACTAACAGAGCATTGAAAATCATTCTCACAAAGGTTGTGAGCAACAACGTGAAATATTAGGTTGAAAAACTAGTGGAGGCCACTTGGGCCTATAATACAACTTGGAAGACAACCACTAGCTTCACACCTTATGATTTGGTCTATGGGAAGAAGGCCCTACTCTCCATTGAGTTTGAGTACAACACTTTGAGAATGGAAACACAAATAGATTTGGATGTTACAAGGGCACAACAAGAGACACTGCTGCAACTCAACGGGTTAGATGAATTCAGGATGCAGACCCTCCTATACATAGAGATGACTCAAGTACAAAGAAAGATTTGGCATGACAAAAAAATCAAAGACAAATTTTTTCAAGAGTGTGATTGGGCTATGCTATATGACTCCGGGTTCAATGACTGCAAAGGAAAATTGATGGCTAGATGGATGGGCCCATATGTGATAGAAAAATGCCATGACAATGGAGTTGCTCAAATTAGATCCATTGATGAAGAAGGTATCCTCTTGATTGTTAATGGATATAGCTTGAAATACTACTAAAGACCTCTGTCAAATGAAGCATTTATCAGTACTATCAGTAAGTAAGTGAATTTTATTGGTAATATCTCAACTTCCAACTCACCAAATTCTTGAAGACTGTTTTATTTTTGAAGAAAAAAAGAGAAAAAACCAATAATGGACCTAGGTGAAAACCTCCATGAAGCGCCTGAGGCTAAATTTTGGGTTGAAAACTTCCTTGAGGACGTTGAAGAGTGAAAAAAGGAAAATAAAAGATTGCCAGTTGAAAACTACTCTTGAGTTGCCTAGGGCAAGTAAACAAGTTGAAAACCTCATCTGAGGCTACCTATGTGTCTTAAAAAAAAGAAAAAAAAATTCTATAGCAAGGACCTCAAACTTGCCCACTAATAAAATTTTGGGATTTTTGCAGGCTTTCAAGGCAAAAAAGAACACCAAGTTCATAGGGCACCAAGCCAAGAAACACCCCATTCTTCCTTCATTCACTTCATATCTCCCATGCCTACCATGTCTCCATCATCCATCCTCATTTCCTAGCATCAAAAACTAGTTTGGAGGGAATTGTCTGACTTCTACAAGATTTCCTTTAGTTACTATAGGAGTTTCCTATAGTACTACAAGATGTCCTGAAACTCTATATGAATGGAATTACGTTTGAGAAATGATGATGCAAGCCTGTTATGGGTTGAAAGAGGGGACCATTCACCTCACCAGATTTCACCTATCAAAATGCATGACCATGCCACCCTATGTGTCCATCAAAAACCACTCAAAAAGGATATATATATTATATATATAGATATATATATATATATATATATATATATATATATATAATATATATATATATACAGAGAGAGAGAGAGAGAGAAAATTCTAAGGGTCATACCATCATTGGCCTCACTCACCTACCACTCCATCTCTCTCATTTCCACCCCTTCCACCCCTACCTCACCACCTATTCCTCCTCCAAGTGAAAAAAAACAAAAGAATTATGAAAGAGGAAACTACAAGATTTCCTATAGTACAACAGGAAACCCTGCAGTAGCCTATGTAATGATAGTAGCAAACCTCCATGCCTCCTCCTTTAGAATCCATGCAAAAAAAAGAGTTTCAGCACCTCCGTAGGCACTATGGCACCTATCCAGATCTCAATAGCAGTTGAAGAGGCCAAGCACCTACACACCACAACAAAGAAGACAAATATGTCAGCTGGGTGAAATCAACAAAACAAGAACCAAGGAAAAACATGTACCTGAGAAAGAAGAAGGACAAAAGATCCATCCTCCAGCATGCATCAACCAAGTGAAGGAAGGCATAGGTATGGCACCTCACTCACACTCTTTCCTAAGTACAAATGTGATAAAAGTGTAGGAATATGAAAGAGCTGATTTTATAAGGTGAAGGTGGCCGGTTAACTTGGCCACCCCCAGCTTGAAAAAAAAATATAAACTCCTAGTTAACAGGCCACCTAGCAAGGTCACATCAAGGAAAATGAGTCGAAAAGGTGGTCAAGTTAAGTTTTACAACAGTGGGTGATGATTACGAGGGAAAGTCGCATGATAACTAACGATGGGTCAATAGTAAAAAAGGGTAAATCATGTACACTTCCAACCAACACAACACTCCAAGGAATCAACCATAAATAGAAAAAATTACTAACTTTCATGCACACATTGTTCATTTCAAGATCAAGAGAACTAGGACAACCTAGAAGAGCCATTGAAGAAGCAAACTAGTTTCGTCGATCCTACAGGGAAAACCTACAAGAAAAAGTGGGAATTGTTAGAAAAATCTGCAAGGGTATGCCTAGGGCCCATCTACTCAGAAATTATCCTAACCTAGGGCATCACAGTGAAAGGTAGGTGGCTCATATCCTCTGTTTTTTGACTTGATAGCTAGGAAAGTGAAGATAAAAATGAAATCTACATTTTTCTCCATTAATTATAGTTTGGGCCTATGGGTAGACAAAATTATGTAGTATACCTAGGGGGGTAATATGGAGTATAGAGGGAGGTACCCAAGGGAATAATGTAATAATGGGATGGGCCATAGTAATAAATAAGGTGGTTAACCCATAGCATGTAAGGGACCTCATGTAGTTAGCAATAATGTAATAAGCCCATGGTATTAGATAGATGGTATTAAGGGAACCATGGTAATGACCCATGGTATTGTATGTATGAGCCCTATATAGAGGCTAGACACTCCCCATTGGGAGATGTCAAGGAATATTGTATGAACATGCATATGGCTTGTGGAGTGTTCTCCTTCCTTAAGGAGTGAATGTATGGTGTTGCCCTACCTTAAGGGTTTGATCAATAAATAGAAGAATTTCTATATTTAGATCTTGTTATCCTTGGGTATATTTCTATTATCATATATTTCTGGGTTAGATATATAACAAGTGTTATCAGAGCACTTTCTTCGGCAAACCAAAATTTTTATTTTTTTATTTTTTGCAGGAACTTTTTGGGGCAGCGACTTTGCAAATCAGATCTATACATTCTGGTGTAAAATATATAGAATATAGTTGTAGTTCTGGGTCTTTTGTGAAAGAAATACTCAATTTGAAAAAACAAATAAGCCAAATCAGAGTCCGGATGAGGGAGATATTGTTGATTTAAAAATCAAATGTGTTGCAGACATGTTTCAGGGCAGTGATTTTTTGGATCAAATATGTATGTTTTGGTACAAAATATGTAGAATCTAATTGCAGATCTATGTTTTTTGTGAAAAAATTCCTAATTTGAAAAAAAGAATCGGCCGAATCGGAGTCTAGATGAGGGAGATATCGTTGATTAAAAAATCAGCTGTGTTGTAGATATTTTTTGGTGCAACGAGTTTGTAGATCAAATATATATGTTCTAGGGAAATATTTGCATAATATAATTATAGATCTGAGTTCCTTGTGAAAAAATACGCAATTTCAAAAAAAAAGTTTGGTCGAATCAGAGTACGGATGAGGGAGGTATCATTGATTTAAAATAAGCTCTTTTTCAGAAACTTTTGTGAAGGCAAGATAGTGGCAATGCGAATCTAAAATTCCAGTGCCTAGATCAAAATTTGATGAAGATGTACAAATTTCATGGCTCAGATCCGGTAATATGGTTAGCACAAATGGAACAGTATTTCACTCTGGAACACATCGTAGATGATGAAACTAAACTAAGTGTGGCAGCCATTTACTTGGACCAAGAAAGATGGCAATGGTGGCAGTGTCATCAAAAATGCTATCCCAGCACAATTACTTGGCAGATGTTCACAAAATCCATTTGTGACCGCTTTGACCCAAATCTAATTTTTGGGTCCTCTTACTAAGTTTGGATAGAAAGGAACACAACCTAGCAAAGATTTTACAGGAAAGAAGGAAACCAAGAAACCTAAAGGGTTATTTTCTACTGGTATCCCCTTATGGCAGGTTCATGGATGTATTCAAAAGGAGAATATCAGTGTGTCTATGAATCCTAGCTGCAAGCATAATTTTGTCAATGTTAATTTGGTGAAAAAATTGCAAGTTCCAGTAAAACACATTGAAAACACAGAGGTTGATGATGGGGATGTTCAAGTTTATAAGGATTTGAAGCTTTCTATGGATGAGTATGTGTTGCCTTGTGATTTTTATATTTCATATATGGATAACATAGATGTTGTTTTGGGATATCCTTGGATGGAATCTGTGGGTATTGTCAATATTAAAGTGTAGAAGAAATTCATCAAACTCTCATATAAAAAGAAGAAAATAACATTGCAGGATATTTCTATTAAGGCACGCATAGAGACTATGGAGGCAGAAGCACAAAGCTCTAATGACACTTACACATCAGATGATGAGCCTTTGATGGTCGACAATCAAACACAAACATCAAACCAGGTACCAAACAAATAGGTAGTGTCTAAGGAGGTTGAAGCATAAAAGGTTATAGGTACTGATACATCAGACGAGGACTTAGTGGTTGAAATAATATTGGAAGATAAGAAACAACAGCAGGCACCACAACATGTACCAAACACCAATTAGCCTCCATTAGGTGGTGAATTAAAGAAAGATACACTATTGCTTAACGCTTCAGAATATCACCACCCACATCACCCCGCAAGAAAACAACCAACAAGATGGCAACGAAGTAGCCACAAGGACAACAACCTCTGCATGACTGATAGAGAGGAGCGACGATCCACTTACTACACATCAACACAGAAGATTCGCCAAGGTCAACTTCCATCTCAAGCAAGTTATGCGCCAGCTAGATCGAGGGTTCACCTTTCCCTTGGATGGCTAGATGCACGTGCATGGTACCAGTGGGCTACTCTTTTGAGTAGATCTTATTATTTGTGTTCTTTGTATGTTTCGGGGCTGAAATATGTTAAGGGGGGTGGAATGTAGTATAGATAGGGGGGATAATGGTGAGTACAGAGGGAGGTACCCAAGGGAATAATGTAATAATGGGATGGGCCATAGTAATAAATAAGGTGGTTAACCCGTATCATGTAAGGGACCACAAGTAGTTAGCAATAATGTAATAAGCCCATGGTATTAGATAGATGGTATTGAGGGAACCATGATAATGACCCATGGTATTGTATGTATGAGGCTTATATAGAGGCTAGAGACTACCCATTGAGAGATGTCAAGGAATATTGTATGAATAGGTATATGGCTTATGTAGTGTTCTCCTTCCTTAAGGAGTGAATGTATGGTGTTTCCGTACCTTAAGGGTTTAACCAATAAATAGAAGCATTTATATATTCAGATCTTGTTATTCTTTTGTTTATTTCTATTATCATATATTTTTGGGTTAGATCTATAACAAATTGTGTGGAGGAATTGTGTGTGGATAAAGAGAGAATTGGAGTCACCCTCCTAAACTCTAAACCCTTTGTCGCCTTGGAAATATCTAGATCTATGCCACCAAACTCCTTATAGTCAACTTGCCAAAGAGGAGAAAATGACAGGAGGTTTCAACAAAAGGGATCCCACAGGGACATCCAGAATACACCTCCATCCCATTGTGGTAGAGAAATTTAGAAGGAATCAATTGTTGGGATTCTTCGAGCTACTCAGAGGATATGATGTTGTTGTATCTCGAGAATTTTCCATGTCACTCACCCCTCAGGCTAGAATCTATGCTACTTCTATGGTAAGAGGATTATGAATAACAACTACCCTTGAAATTATTAGCAGAATCACTACACTTCCTCTGGGAATGCAATGGAGAAAGGAGGATAAATATCGCAACACTTTTGCTAAGAAGAACTTTTTTATTGAGAGATGAAGAGCCAATTGAAGACAAAAAAGGGATTAGAAGGTAGGGCCTTCCCTATCCTTGGTATGATGTAAACTATCACATTCTCAAATATATTTCTTGTGAAGGAAGGCTCAGTATAATTTATGGTTACCAATTTAGACTCCTCCATGAGCTGATATTTGGATAGGAGTTACCCCTTAATAGAAGACATAGTGTACCCTACTTCTTGTTGCAATCAATAATAGACATGAACCTAAAGGTACAGGAAGAAAACATCAATAGCTAGCATATCATGGACTCATGAAGCTCATACTAGAAGATACCTTGAGTCAGTTAAGAGTCCCTATTCTATGGTCCACATTTAGGGACATGGATAGGGAGGATCTATTTGAATCAATTGAATATGAGAGGGACCCAACCTCTAGTGGTGAGGAGGAAGAAAATGAACTTTAGGAAGAAGAAGAGGAACCTGAAGAAGAAGAGGAAGAACCTGAAGAAGAAAAGAAAGAACCAGAGAAGGGAGAGGAGGCAAAGACAAATAAAACAGAGGAAGAAGAAGAAGGAAAAGAGAATAGTGGGGAGGAAGAACAGAGGGATGAGGCAAGCCTTGCAAAACATACCAACGAAGGGGAGAAATATACAAGATTATCTCCTGAACCCATAAAGAGGGAGGCAACTGTTGCCTTGACTAACTGAAGCACATCCATAAAGTCAACAGGAAAAAGGTAGAGGCAGACTCCCCTATATTTCAAAATAAAGAGTAGAAGGATCAAACAAGGCAGACCTAAAACACTCACCAAGGCTCCTATCATTATTCAGGACTCACCAAAAGAACAATAAAAACTAGTCTCCCTGGAAATGAAAGGTGAAGAAGGCACATCAAAGCAAGCTTCCCCAAAGTTGCCAATCACCTATATTAGGAGGTCTGTCACCAGGTCAACATCAACAAAGAAGATCAAAGAACCTTTGACCCCATTCCAAAAAGGAAAAAACATCCTATAGGGAACATAGACAATCCTACAGGAATGTATGTCAACACTACAAGAAACAAAAAATAAAGAAGCAGGAAGGATAGTAAGGACAAAGGAAATACAAGGAAGCAACAACAAAATTATAAGAGGAGGCAGATGCCCCAAAGACATCAAAGGGATAATCCCAAGAGTTGCAGAAACCTATCCCATAACCCAATCTGAGCTCTTATTGTAGATTCATTGAGGGAGGGAGAGTAATACCACATAAATTTTCCATCCCTATCTTATTTGAGCTTGAGAAGGATAGAGGAAGGACACATTTCTAGATGCAAATTTCTAAATAAAAGAATGTAGAGGATGTGGACCATAGAAGCTACTGGAGATGGGCAGAGAGTTGAGTAGGATAAGAGACAAGGAATGAATTACGAAATCCCAACTAGAGGATGAAAACGCATGGATGAGGAGGAAGGTATAGGAAAAAGAGAGCCAATTGGCTATTATGGCAAGCTTCTCTATGGAGGCACTCCAATGCAAGATTCCACCAAATTCATATGCCTTGCACCTTAAAGACCAATGGCTGCAATTTCAAATAAAGACACTAGCACAATGGGGGACTATGCCTTTCCAAGACTATAGGCGGTTCATTGAGCTGTGTGACCAAAGCACCGTATAGGATAAGGCCAAGATATCTAAATTTTACTTACATAACTTGGCCTTGACAAACTTGAATGTGTGGGACCCCAATGCAAAGAAGAGGACTTACAACTAATGGCCCTTGTATCATGGATGAATCATAAGGAGGCCATGGCTAAGGAAGTAAAGAGGATGTTGGAAAGAGAAGAAAAAGAGACCCTTTACATCTGAGCAGAACAAATCAATTCCATGGTTGTCATTAGCACCCACAACATCATCATCAATGATCCCAACTTGCACCAACATACCTAGCTACACAAGAGAAAACAATCACTCATTTTACAGACACCGTGAGATTTCTAGGGGATAAAAGCCAACAAGCATGCCAAAGGAGATGGGGCACCCTATCATACAACCTAATGATCATGGAGTATCACGCCCATGAAAGAATAAGAGATGCACTAGAAAGGACCCCATTGTATAAGAAGGCACTACAGAGACTCAAAATCAACTAGATTGGTTTAAAACTTAGTCCACCATTTCTATTGGGTATGTTAGAAGGAAGAAAGGAGGAAGAAGAAAGAAAGTAGTCGAAGGAAATAGAGAAGCATGCAGGATTTTATCCACAAGAGAAGACTACATCAATAGAAGCTTACGATGTTAGAGAGGCCACAAGACCAATGAAAGACATGGACATAGATTAAGTTTCTCAGAGGATGAACAATGCTTTCAATAGGGGGTGAGGATGAGGCTAATCAATAAGTTAATTATATGGACCTCAAGTCACTCTCCAAATTATTAAAATCAACTTTTCTCACACTTATTTACATATTTTATTATATTTTTCTTACTGAGAAGGGTAAAGGTGAGATGTTATGTCATGTTGCCTAATGTGCATTAATTATAGGATTTCGAGAATTTTTTGGCTAATTTATGTGAATCAACTTAAAGTAGATGAGAAACAGGGATTTTAGTTGATTCAATCTCCCTCCTTAACTCCTTAATCACTCTAAGGTTCCTCCACCAGATCTCATCATCTCGGAGTTACAATCAGTCAAGCCCACTGAGGTCATTGGTAGCCAAGCCAATTACAGTTGAAGACAAAATATCAAATTTTGGGAGCCAAGCCTCCCTAATTTTAAGGATGTTGTTGGTAGCTTCAGTTGTATAAACAAGAAGGCCTAGGGCCTCATTGGCATTCGATGTTTTATTATAGCCAAGAGGCAATTTCAGCATAAGACATTGTGACTATTATTCTCATGTTATTTTTGACATTTTGGTGATAATGGAAAGGGTTTCTTTGATCCAGCACTATGTTTAATTAAAGGGATTAATCTCTTGGGTTAGGGCCCAACCCTAGCAATAGAGGTTCCTATTCTTTTTATATACGTATGCTTAGATTACATTCATAGTTACCTTCTGAAGTTATTTCTATTTTATCCCATTTGCAAGTACTTGAATGATTATTTAGTTTTTCTCCCACTAGTTGAAGAGGTAGATTAGTGGTACAATAATGAAAATTAATACTTCAAAAAAACTTGTGATAGTGGCCTGTTCCTCATCTCCCTCATGGGATCATGGTTTGAAGGTCGCACTCTCACAGACCCAAAAACATATTTGTCTCTTTAGATCATTGCATGGATAGGGTTCTTGATTGAGTATATTACTTCTTATAATTCCTTAGAGGCACCTGCAATTGTCATTTTGGTTTTTCAAGTTATTGTAGTTTAGAGAGCATTGTATTTCATAGATTTCACCATTAGCCATCAATAATTCTATTTTTCCTAAATTCAACTCATCTTTTCCATATGTAAATGAAGTTATGCATAAATGAAGGAAGGAATGCATGTTGTTGCAGGGGTTTTTGATTTGCATGGAGAACCCATTTCACCAGCCTCATCCAAGTTGTCTTCACCTATGCTACCCAAGTCTACCAACCCCTAATCCAAATTTTTGATTTGTAGCAAAGTGGAAATCTCCCTTGAGAAAATCCAACCATCTTGAAGAGTTGGGTTGAGCCTTCGGTAGTATACACCTCCTCTATGCCTTATCCCACCATCAAATACCTTGCCCACACTTTATTACACCTCTTCTACCATTCTATAGCTTTCAGCCTGTTTCTTGTACTAAACGAAGACATCCTATAGTAAAAACCAGGACATCGTGCAGTACTAAGTAAACCATGTAGTAGCCTATTTTAAGCTTGAATTAAGAAGAAATGATCATATGATCTTAGATTAGGCCTCCACTTGGCTTCCATACCCTTAGAACCATTTTGGACCTATTTCCCCATGCCTTTCTCCCCTTCAAAAGTTCAGATTGGTTCACTTAGCATTTACATTTATAAAATTGAAAATAAAAAAAAAAGACTCTTTCCTACAATTTCTAGTTAGTACAAGCATACAACAATCAGAGTAGTTTGAGGTTAATTTCCATTCTTACTTAGTCTAACAAACTAGATGTTAGAATGTACGGTTAGATTAAGTATCTTTTGCAAGTAATGTGTAAATGCTCAGCTAGATAATTTCATGTCACTTCATGGCTCTTTCCTATTCAACGTTTTCATTTCCTAAGATAAGTAGCAATTCCTTTTTGCATTACAGATAGTTTTCCATTTGTTGTTGGTAGTTAGAGTCATTATACTCAATAGAAGATTGGTTTGAAAAAACTTAGTGGTTTGTCGCCCTAGTTGAAAAGTGACATGACTATACCATTGCATCTACTGTGTATACAGCACTACCACCTCCAAGTTTTTACAAACCCCCGGTTGATGAAGTAAAGTCGGTAGCCCTAGGACTTGCGTCATCCTTGCTGCAATACTGGAGCTCATTATTGACATCAAGGAGTTGCAATAAGTGAGTAGTATGATCTAGTAGTGTTAGTAGGTTGGCCTCCTCGATTGGCCTCCTCGATTGTATGCACAACCATGTGGCTTCCATGGCCATCTAAGATTAATAGGTGTTTATTTTTAGGTGAGACACCACCTAACATAGATGCATTGAAGTTAAATAGCCAATTCAGGAAGAGTTCTTTTGTCATCCATGCATGGGAATGTGTAGCCACGCATGCACCTAATTCACAATTATGTATATAGCTTTTAAGTTGTGTTTTTCCTTTGAATAAATAAAATCCTGCGATTGAAGAACTAGTTGCATTGAAACAACAAAGTATAATGATCCACTTCCTGCTCCTAGGAAATTTTTTTGGCACATTTATACTCCCTCTCTTGGCAATTACCCACATGCCACAATTCCTTCCATTCTGTAATCCCATTTCACCACAGTTCCAGATATGCTCTGGGGCATAAGAGTGTTTTTCATATGCATGGGAAAATGTGTCATAGAACTTGGACACAATTGCATGGCGTAAATTTAAAGCCCTTTCTCTATCAAGGCCCTCCGTTGTTCATAAGACAACGTTTGGATGCCCTTTCTTAAATCAACTCCTCCAAGGTTTGCCAAGAAACCCATCTTTGAAGGGGTTTGGCCTCCCCTAACATATTTTAGTTATCGTGCATTTGAGTTGTATCAACTCTAAGCCATGTCCCATTTGGGCCATCTCCTTACACCACACAACCATCTCGGCCTCTTCATGTTCATTCATAGCAGTAAAATGACCTCTATGCTTTGTATTAGTTATCCCATTAATCCAATAATGTATGCTTGAGGATTCAATTCCATGTCTTTTTGTAGATGCACATACTGAATATCCCTTGAACTCTATGCCCTTAATTGCACCTAGCATGTCTTCCTTTCTCCACCCTCTTATGGCACTAATATTCTTAGTTGAGCTTACACCTTGTGTTGTGGTTGATTGTGGCTCTGTGGTAGATGGCTGGACAGTAGGATCTGCCACCACATGGGCATTCTCAACATCATTGCATGGAGCATTGGCAGCAATGACATCATCAACTGTTTCCTCCTTTGATGAAGTACATCACAATTGGGCACTCTTGGTCCCTCGCCTCCTCCCGTTCCTTATACGACTTGCAATTTAAACTGTTGGCATGGTTGCAAAAACATGCATATTGTTACAATTTATTTCTGTTAGTGGAATTTGCTTTAGCAAAAGAAACTCAATGTTTTTTGAATAAGAAATTTAAATATGAAAATCTTAATCAATAATTGCAACCTTCATAATAGAAACTCAGTCTTATTTATTTCCTAAAATTTAAATATGAATAGGTTAATTAATACTTGCAACCTGCATATATTTGAATAAGAAATTTATGTGTTTGCATCGACTTGAATCTCCATCCACGTTTGCAGTGTTTGACCATACCTTAAAACACTCGAGTTCTATACATCGTCAGCTACAACTGCTTCCAATTCTGCCATTCTTAGAGGTATGAAAGTTATTGCATACAAGTTGCCAAATTGTTGTGATTAAGGAATGATCAGGCCTATGTGTTTTGATTCAAATGCTTTGTTATTTTTATCTCTATTGTCTTTGTTTGGCATGATTAATTTTTTTTTTTATCTCTGTTGACTCAAATGCTATGGTGTTTTATTTTCAATTTCACACACAAAAGCCTAATGTTTGTTAAAATTGGAGATAAGGATTTGTTTAAATTTGTGCTTCACAAGAATATTCATAGGTTTTTTTTAGTATCTATAGGTATTATCCTTCATTGTCCTATTGATAAGAAAAAAGGGAATAGATAACATGTGTGAGGAGGTCATTATTTCCTTTCTTAAAAGTTAAACATGGAGATTTAACTTGGCCATTTCCATGGTGTCTACCAATAATGTTTGTCAATTTAAGTATCATTATCTATTTCTTCCATTGTGTTGTTCTAGGTTTTGAATAACTATTGGTTGTGATACTTATATTAAAAACTTCTTTGCATAACGCATCAAATTTCTAGTCCATCACATTCTATTTTTACATTATGGATTGATGTTGACTACCTTTGTCCTCCACCACTTGAGGAACAAAGGTCTTGTTCAAAAAATATAACTCAATAAGTTTAAAACTCTTGGTGTCTTTGGTTCTTAAATAACTAGTGTCCAGGGCCCATTCATTAA
Source organism: Pinus taeda (assembly GCA_000404065.3). Classification (NCBI taxonomy): domain Eukaryota; kingdom Viridiplantae; phylum Streptophyta; class Pinopsida; order Pinales; family Pinaceae; genus Pinus; species Pinus taeda. Next base: position 72,493 of record APFE031126440.1, read on the forward strand.
ACGTTACCTTTAGATATTCCTTGGAGAGTTACTGTGCTTTTCACTTGACAACCTTCTCCATGCTAGCCACCTCATATTTTATTGCCATATAGAATCTATAGTGGAAGCTGACAAACATTCTCATAGCATTTGTCTAGTGATGTGTTGCGGCCCTTGTAGTGAAGGGTATAATTTGATAGAGGATAAAGTGCTTATGTTGAACCCACATTTGTTTCATAAAGAGAATGAGCATACATCTTTAGTGATGGTGTAGTTTTTAAAGAGAATGAACCACAAATTTCCCATAATGGCACATGATCTTATCATCATACTCAAATCATTTCTTAAACTATCACTTTGATGAGATAGCTTTGCATTGAAGTCTCTTGTTCCACTTCCTTAGCATCGTTTCACTATGCTAACATGCACAAGATTATAGACTTAGCTGCTATAGGCCCTTCAAGGATTTGGCACTCATCAGAATAGCACTACTTTTACAAGGTCTTCCTTCATAGGAGGACTTGTATGAGAATTACAACAAAATTATTTTTTCTCTTCCAAAATGTTGTTGGATTTTCAGAAGAAACCCGATATTCAAATTGTTTCTTCAGCTTTTGTACCTTTTCTTTAATTTATTTTCTCTACAACTGCTTTTCAATCTTCAGATTAGCCTTCATATGCTTGAGCTCCTTGATTTTTTGCTGCTCTCTTTTTATAGTTTCTACTACTTGGACTATTATGGACAATTGTGGAGTGGATAAAAATGGAAGGATGATCTTAGGTTTGGTTTTGATCTTGTACATTCTAGGGATGGACGAGATTGTGATAAAATACCCTACTTTCCCATTATATATTCTCATAGATCTATGGGGTTCTACTACTACAAGGAATGGCATTCCTAAATGAAGCCCACTAGGATATTTGCAAGTAGAAATTTCATATCTAGACAGTAGTGATCAAAGCATAGAGTTGCTTTAGGCACCTCATAATCCATCTGCATTAAATTATTCCCTTTCCCAATAGAAAAATGATTTGTGTGAACCTTGTAAATACTGGGGATGATCTCTTTGTTTACAATGTTCAGGTTAGAGCCCAAATTTATCAAATCTTTCAATTTAAAACTTTGGCCCTTGATCTTAATTTTTAGGAGGAAGTGATACTTTTGATGTTGTATGGTGAGTATCCTCATTGCATTAAGTCCTTACATATGTTCAGTATCAAATATATTAATGTTTGGATTTCCCATTTCATCAAAATATTCTAATAGAGGTTGCATTTGTCCAAGTTGTTTGATTTGTGCTTTTAGTTCATTTATCTCTTGTATGGCCCAAAGATCTATTTGATTCTTTTGCTCTATCCTGTTGATTTTCACTCTGAGTACTGCGAATTCTTTCTTTAGAATATTTATTTCTTTGCCTAAATCATTCACTGTAGGGGGTTGCGTTCTCTCATTTTTGTTATGTCTTATGAATTATTTGGTATTTCTTTCAAAACTTGCATCAACAAAATTAGGCTTTCTACCTGTGGGGCCAAGAATTTCTGAAAACTTACAAGATTTCACCATTGTTTTAAGCAAGGAATAAAACATAGTTGCCTTCATATCTCCTTCAAGCAAAGGTTTTATTTGAGACATCATTTGTGCATCTCCATCTCCTCTTCCTTGAGCCTTTTCGAGATTCTTCTTCACTACTACAATTAATGATTTCAATATTGCAGTTACAAACATCTAGATATTTACAAGAACAATGATTAGTAATCAACAGGGCTTCTTGTTGAATCATTTAGATAAATGTTTGGAATCTATTTCAAAGTTTGATGTTTCTTTACTTGAAGAACAACATACTTCATCTAGAACATGGACCTCTTTTGTTTTAATATGAAAAGGATGATGCAAACATTGATTTGTTTTGTGTTTGCATGAGCCACACCTATTGCAGTGAGCGGAGAAGATCTATTGTAAAATTTCTACATTTTCATTGATCATTTCAAGTCATTCTTGCGATGCTTTTCCTTTAACTCTGTTGGAGGCTTCTCCTTATGGGCATCTATTTCTTAGGAGGCCTAATTTCCCACACAACCAACAAGTAAGACTTTGTCTAGAATTACTTTGTAGATTACATTTCATGGAGCAATGACAAAAAGCTGCAACGTCCTTGAATTTGTGTTTTTTGGGAACTAAATTGTAGAAGGTAACATCAAGAGATTTCATGATGGTTTTCAGTCTCCTTGATTCATACATTCCTTGCTAGATATCATATTCGATTGTTGAATAGTAGCACTGCAAGTCTATAACAAAAGCTTGTTCATTATGCTGATTGTGACATTCATTAAGGAATAAAATCTCTTCTATTGCCTATACCTAATACTAAATCCATGCCTAGGTGACTGTTATGAAGTAAAATGGTCTCCTAAGGCTACATTCTTGACTTTTTTAAAAATTCATCAATGTTTAATTATACTATATACATGAGTGAAAGATGGAGGTTATGTAGATTCGTCAGAGGCATATATTCTATACTAATGAAAAAGCTGACTAGATGTTTAACTTCAACATATTATCAACTACTTATTGAGTTGTGTTGAATGGAAAGGTCGTTCTCTCAAAGATCAAGTGGGATTACCTTATGATTGATGTGCATATCTAATGGAGAATAATAGAGCTTCATCTTATGCTGCTCTCTTTGGATTCAATACCAAATAAGTGTTAGAGTATTGGAAAGTCTAGGAGCCTTGTTTTGGGGCATAAAGTTTACTAACTCTTCCACTTATTTAATAGATATCTCTCTTCAGACAACCTCATTTTTCTCTTAGATAACCAAAGACAGAATGTGATGGGTTATTTTTTGTATAACATTTGAATGACACAGAAACCAAATTTCACATGTAGAAGCTAAATTGCATGTTGGGCATGATGAATTTGTTCCTTGTTAACTCAGATGTTATGGTTTTTTGTTTGCAATTTCACACACATAACCTAAATTGCGCACACAACTTTTTCATATAGTAAATTAATTGAAGATTTGAAAGATTAAAAATAACATAAAGAAATAAAGGGAAAAAATGAAGTTTATACTGTAAATCAATGGAAGATTTAAAAAAATACTCGAATTATTCCAACATGATTACAATCTGCACAATATTTGATTGAGCAGATCCACTGGCAGATGAGTAGAATGAAATTTTATGAAGCAATTGTGAGTTGGTTTTATATATTTCTCTTGTTGAATTTGATTGGAAGGGAGGAATGACGTGGATTGATCTTTTAGAAATTCAAATGTGTTTTGTGGATTGATTTGGATGTCGTCCAACGGCTGATAAACTCTTATGGTTGATGCTTGTGCTTTCCTTTGTGTTTTCTTGTGTTTAATTCCTTAATCATGTGTTTAAATCCTGATCTTGTGTGTTGGTGTCATTTATTGCTTCGAGCAGGGTGCATTGATGAATAGATATGCAATTATGGCTGACACATACATTCTCTATTCTTGTGGAAGTAGCAATGAACTTTGGGCATAACTACTCTAGTTTATAGTTAATGGGATTGGCTTGATGTGATATATGTTACATTGTATAGTATGGGAGACCAGTGGTTGCTTGTTAATTTTGTCTTGTTTCCTAAAACAAATGTGGAGGTACTTGTGACAGAATGTCTTGTCAAATTGTCATAGTAAAGGCTAGTGTTGGAGAGTGGTAAGTCCAATCAATATATGGGCCCATTTTAGATATATTTAAATAACTTATATAACTTGGTATTATTTCTTTATATTTTAAGTATGAATATTTATTTTACTCATATTAAACATATTTAAATAAATTATATAACTTAATATTATATTTTAAATAACTAATATAACTTAATATTATCTATTTATATTTTAAGTATGAATTTCTTTCATACATGTTTAAATGGCTGTGGGACCGGTACTACAACCACCACGGTTCTTTGCAAAAAAATAGAAATCTCTCTCCTTAAAAAAAACGTACAGCATTAACGGACTATGACGAGTAAGGCAAGAGCTAACCAGCCTGCTATAGGGCATTAAATGCCCTGGTACATGCAGGCTATATAACAAAATAATACACAGCCTCAGTGGCTACATAAATTAAAAATAAAAGCTGTGTTATTTTGTTATATAGCCTGCATGTAACAGGGCATTTAATGCCGTATGACAGGCTGGTTAGTCCTTGACGACTAGTAATGCCGCAGTGCCCCAATCATGAAGCAACCTTTATGTGAAGTCAGCGAACGAGATGCACGTGGAAAGAACGGAGTAAGGAATTCAATCAAACAATGGCGCGTGCAACTGAAGTCAAGCATTCACCCCTCTTGAGTCTCTGTTACCAGATGCAGGCCCCTTTCTCGCTCCATGAAAAACGGCCCAGATTCAGGCCCTTCTGTCTCAATCAACCTAGATGCAGGCCCCTCTATGCAGGCCCCTCTGTGTCCCCCTGACATTTGCATATTTTGTCACGAAGCATTTCCTTTCTTTCAATTGCCCAAGGGGACTGCATTCTCGCCATGTTTTGAATATGGATGGTCTCCCTTTGAATATCGCTTCGCCGGCCAAGAATCAGCAAAAATCATCCGACCTACGTGCTTTGAGTTTTTTACCGTCCGGGCCATCTGTACATTCACTTCCATAACTCCCCGCTGAACTATTTGTATTTGAATTCAAGACGAGTGACTCGCTGGAGGCTGGAGCTATCACCAGTATCCAGCATTACTCACAAAACCGCGATATCCATATTTTTGAATCCGTGTTTTCTACCATACTATGCAGAGAATCCCTCTCAGGAACATGCCCATGCCCTAGCAGACGAAGATCTCGGAGAAATGTAGCACCAATTTAAGGTAATCCGAAAGCGAAAATCGGAGACCTGGGTACATTCGAAATTGGGACGCCCAGATTGAGAGAGAAGTTATGGCTGAGATCATACACAACTACGGAACAGGCCACCCGCGCCTATGATGCCACAGGGTATTGCCTTGGAGGACCCAACGCCATATTCAACTTCCCCGATTCTGCTCCCTTCATGTCCTCTGCGTCTTCATGTCCATCCTGAAATTTCAGATTTGAAATCTGGTTTCATTTCTTTCAACTTTTTGGAAAAATATGAATGTATATCTGTTAATTTGTGTGAGGTTTCGTCCCTCTAAAATCAAAGATTCAAACTTTAAAATAAAACCAGAGAATATTTTGAAATTTGACCAATAGAATTGAGTAAAACCATTGATTTCTATTTTCGCCCTCCAAACATATCGTTGACTCCAATCTTTCGTCATGCATATCGTCGCCTGACTTCACACAAATGTTGCTTCAGGTTTGACGTCATTCCTTATTACGAAAATAAAGAAGGGTTTTTTAAATATTATTAGTAAACAATTTCATAAGTTTGTTACTAAATGAGATTGTATATTATTATGTGGATAAGATTTTTTCAAAGTATTTTACTTTGGAAGCTTGAATAAGTAATATTCAAAATATTTAGTAAAACTCAATTTTTTTTTTCACTCTCTTGCTCATAGAGAATGCAACAAACTAGTTGATTTGGATGGGAGTGAGAACATTTTAAAATCCATTCGAACTCACTATTAAGATCTTGCTATGATCCGCATTATCTCCCAAAGAGGGTGCTAAGAAACTAGTGTTCTCTTTGGTTAGATATGATACCAAATTACACTAAAGGGGTTTGAGGCTCCTGCTATCCTTGGGGCATTGTATGTTCTTACCTGACTTTATATTCTTATTCATATGAGAGTAGTGACCCCAGTAGCATGTATGTCTGAGGATTTTTCTCAATAATTGTTATGAGTCACTAGATTTTTGTTTGCAACACTAGTAGGCTTTTTTGTCTCTTCATGTTTATGTATGTGACAAAACCAACCCATGTTTATAAGTTTCTATCTAAAAAAGGTTCTAGTTAGACAAAATCCTAGCCAGCTCAAGCTTCTAAATTTGTGTTACTAATCTGGTTTGCCTTTGAGATAACTGGAATTTTTAATCTATGCAATCTTTATTTGACATAATGTAAAATATCTAACTTCAATATTACCAAAATAAAAATCTACATATCTTTATATATCCTTAAACATAACATAAATAGATCTTCTATTTATATTTATATTTGATTTTGAAAATATCAAGTATTTTTAAGAAAATAAATAATAAAATTATAAACATTTATCTCCCTAACTCTATTTAATATCAACTATTTCTAATAATTATTTCAATAATAAATATATTTTTAATATGTTATACAAAAGGATTATAATAAAAAACTTAATTTTAATTTTAAAATTCGTAAAACATTAATAGAAACCACTAAATTTTTAGAGAAAAAAAAATTGTTTTTATGATAGAACATTTCTTACTGGAATATTTGGAAATCTAAAGTTACATTTATTAATTATTTATAAAGTTTGATGAAATTAATAATTACATTATTTTATATTTATTGCTATATCAATAAAATATGTATTTTTTTCTATTTTAAAATAAATTTGAAGTCTTTCAATTTTATGGAAAATTGAATTTTTTTTTTTAATTTCGAAAATTAAATGTAAAAATTTAAATAAATTGAGTTTAATTTGAGAGTTTGGACGAAATATATTGTGCTTTTAAGTGAGTGACATAAGAAGTCTTGTAAGTTGATATGTTTATGCTTTGGAATAAAGTAATTAAGATGTGCTCTAGCCTAGGTTAACCTAGTGCCAGAAAAGTGGGTCTATACTCTGAGCTAACCTAGTATTAGTATTAGAAAACTCTCTCTTGATTTCAAGTTGTATTCTGCAAGAGGTCCTCAATACCTTAAATTTTAAACAAATTTAAATGTTGATTGAGGTTAATCTTAGTTAGTTGAGGTGAATGATTATCATTATACCCACGATAGTTGTAATCCTCATTAGTGACATGTTGAGCTTTGATTCCTTTATGAATATTATTGCAATAACTAGAGTTTGAGAAAAACGCTCTTAAGTGAGTAAAATTAAGGGCTAGCCTGGTACT
>APFE031126440.1:79495-113595 GCA_000404065.3 Pinus taeda
AATGTTAGATTCAAAAGACCATAATAAAAGCACGGAATCTAAATATAAGAGGCTTTTGTTCGTTTGTATTCACTGTTCCAAATACGAGAATGTTTAATCGCCTTTTCAAAACTATGTATGTCATAAAAATGCAAATGACTACCTTTAAAGTCAAAGCATCATAATCAAAGTTCCAGAATCCAAAACGTTTTGGTGTTACGTCATCATTATTATTGGGAATCTCTGGTTGGCTGTCCATCTAAGCAGGGTTGGTGTTACGTCACCATCATTATTGGGAATCTTTAGTTGGTTAATTTCTTGGCCATCATTGCAATTTTCCTACTCATATTGTTTACTTGTTATTGCAAAGCATCAATTCACCGACATTATTTTTTATGACTTTCTTTTCTTTAAATAAAAAATTTACCTATTATAGCTTTTATATGTATGTAAGTAAGGATCAATGGTCAACATATATTGAAACTAGAGAAGAATGGGCATGTTGAATACCGGACACTAAGTGCACTACATCCTTTGTTATTTCAACAACGGAGAGAAACCAATGCTCAACCATTGTTTCCTCTTTTGACTTATCAATTTCTTCATGGAAAGACTATGAGCTATGTTCCCAACCACTATTTCCTCTTTTGACTTATCAATTTCTTTATGGAAAGACTATGAGCTATGTTCCCAACAACTATTGGCCAAGGCATTCACATTGGCTTGTGCCTAGGTATAACATGGAAATCCCATCTTCTATGACTTCAACTAGAATGATATTAAATACAACGAGGCATGGTTGGACATTAGAGGAAACTAGAGAAGTGGTTAAAGGTGCTAGTTAATTGGGCCAATTAAAATAAATCTTCAATTAGGGATGATGGCAAGCTGAGAGTGAATAAAAAAAGTGGATGTCATTGAAACTATAGAGAGAAATCGACTAGGGATTACATGTGGATGGCCATGTAAATAGGCTAGTTGTAAAATCATAAGAGCAATTTTATCAATTGAATTCTATTGGTATTCAAGCAACCAATGGAAGTCATTAGTCAAGTGGAAATATCAAAAGGATCACATTCAAGCATAAGATCATAGTGAACTTAGACTGATGGTTGAAAATAAATTGACTACATTCATGAAATGGTTATGAATCTGGAGATTATAAGGTTCTTAGAAATGTTCAACCACCTCTAGTGATTTGAGATTCTTCTAATTAGGATTTTCTTATGTTGATAAATAGAGCATGATGTATGAATCATGACATATTATGAGATGATGATTGACGAACCATAGAGATTGGGTGATATATGAATGCTTTAGCCTTAGGTATGGACTAAGGCTAGCATTTATTGTAGACTAATTGTAATATTTAGAGAATAATAAAAGAACAGTGAAGCTCAACGGAAAAGTTGGTTTTCCTAATTAAGGATTTCTAGGGTAAAATATTTGTGAGCTGTGCGAATTTTTATGTCGTCCTATTATTCATCTTATGATCTTTAATTTCTCTCATGATATTTAAATGTCTATATTAATTGAGGTTTTGGTCTCGTTTATATATCTAGTCAACTCTATATTTGAATTTTTATATTTGGAGTGCAAATAAGGTTCCTTAAGCCTAATACTTGGTGTCAAAGATCATTTCAACTATAGAGGAACATATCTACTATCAAACATTGAGGATCTTTAACTTGAATTTGCTCAAGAATTTCATTCTTGATTAGATAAAAGGCAATCCTATTCAAGTTGAAGTATTAAGACATAACTTTTATCAAATAAGGATGGAAAACGATATACAAATTGATATTGAGAAGTTTAACGATTATGTTTCTTAGCTTGGAAGCCTAAAATGAAGGATGTCCTCATAGATCTAGAATAATGGATCATTATGCATACTAGAACACCTCCAACTCGAATGTCGATGGAGGATTGAGAGAAGCTTGAAAGAAAAGTGAGGAGTACAATTTTACTTTGTCTTGCAGACTCAGTGTTTAGAATTTCTCAGGGGAGTACATTGGTAAGAAACTATGGGAGAAGTTGGGAAATATATACCAATTGAAATTATTGGTTAGTAATTTGTTTCTTTAGAAGAAACACTACCTTCTAAGAATGAGTGAAGGTTATTTTGTCACATAAAACCTTCATACATGTATTAATGTGATCAATCAATTATTGGGTGTGGATATCTCTACTATAGAAGAAGAAATATGTATCAATCTATTGTGTTATTTTCCAAACCCATGGCGTAGTCTAGTCATGGCTGTCGGGAGTAATACCACAACACTAGCTCCTGTTTATGTGGGGGAATATCTATTATAAGAGGAAATGAGGAAAAGATGCATGGAAGGATGGAATAAATATGCTACGTTAGTGAGAGGTCAAGAAATGCAAAGAGTTAAAAATAAATTATCCAAATGAACATATAGATCAAAAGGAATATCTAAGTCTCCACTAAGTTGACATGAAGGTCTTAGAAATATTGTAAAGTAACACATTATAAAAGTGACTACAAGTCAAATATTTTTGAACAAAGAAAAGGGTTTGATGAACATTTGATGGAAGGAAGAACTTATTTAGATGAAGGAAGATATGCGTATTTATCTTTGGCAAGTACACAATTAGATCCTAAAACATTATGGATCAATTCAGGAGAATCCTATCATATGACATCTCATAAAGAGTGGTTTTGCAAGTGTGAAGAATATGATGGAAGGGATATCTACCTTGGGGATGTTTTAACAACTAGGATATTTGGTTTATTTCAAGTTTTACTAGTGCTATAGGATAGTCAAAGTAGAACATTATTGGGGGTACTACACATCTAGGTTTCCATACTATACTCAAGAATGATTCATACAAATGGTTCGTAGCGCGATGGTATTAATGAGAGGCATTCAGATTGAGACATTGTATAATATTTCATGCATAAAAAGTTGAGTGGATGTAATATTGAAATAATCTCTTAAACCAATGATTCAACCTCTTGTCTAGTCGACAAAGCCATGTTGTGGCATCAAAGAATATGACACATTAGAGGGAAAATAATTCGAGATATGCAAAGAAAATTTATGGTCAAGGGTTTTCTTGGTAACTCTTTGGAATTCATTTTTTGTGAACACTATGTTTATGGAAAATAAATCATGTTCAATTCACATTTGATTCTACGAGGGAAGAATGAGTTTGGGAGCAAATTTGTTGCGAAGTATTTGGGTCAATAGCAATGTCGTGACTAGGTGACTCCATATATTATGTATCCTTCATTTGTGATTTCTCGAAGATGGCATGGTTATATTTCTCAAATATGTACTCTATTGGGTCCTTCCTCCTATCCTCCATCACATTCTATAGTTCCTCCATTACTATTTTTTCCACTCCAAGCGCCTAATATGACAACATTTTCCCACATCCAAAGCATCTCTAGAAACTCTATATGGGTGAATGACATGTGTGGAGGACAAGGCCCTCAAATAATTCTTCTTATTCCTCCCTCCTACAACTTGCTCACTACTCATTGCCATTTTTCCTTGATGAACAGAGAGCATGCCGATAAACATGAACTAATTACACACTTCCTCTTACTACAATGGAGAAAACGTAGAGCAGCCCATAAATGAAATGCATTCCCATTTGTCGAAGATTCGGCCTACTTTGTATCCATGTCAATTTAATCCCTAGGCGTTGTCAAGCACCTATGCCATTCTGAGAGAGCCTCAAGGCTAGAAATCCCCAAGATGTAAAAGTGGATACATCAAGTAGAGGTAGACAATAACATAAAGTCCAAAAAAGTAATAGAATATAGGGAAAAAGAGTACTCTCCCTAGTCAAGGCCCCCATGCAAAGATGGAGATACTTCCATATCCTTTAAATATTGGGAGCCCTTTAGATTATCCATACCCCTCATCCATTCATAAATTTTCCTTCTTAAACCATTTGTCCTTTGCCTTATGAAGCTAAACTCAATAACACTCATTACCTATCATGTGAAAGAGCCAAATCCAAAGACTACCTACATCATAATGGTGTTAAACCAAGGAGGATCATACACCCCTCCCCATCATTCCCCTACCAATAAAATCTATGACCTTAATTTCCTTCTGTCCTAAAAATAATATAGCTATGTGTTCACTTGGAGAGTTGGCACACAAACAAAGGGTAGTGGTTATGTCCCTAAATCACCTTATCCAACACAATATAGTTATATGTTCACATGGAAAGTTGGCAAACAAACAAAGAGTAATGGTTATGTCCCTGAATCACCTTATCCAACGCACTAAAGTGGACATGTTCTCCCTAGTCCCCCTATCCAACACATCCGATCAATATTGGCTCTCCTGATCACTCTATCCAAATGAATTACTAATTTATTTATTATTATTAAATATAATTATTTATTAAAATTTTAATTTAAATTTATATTATGTATATATATGAGACTCTCCTAATTGGCGCTTATTAGCATCGAGTTGGTGTAATAGTATATTCGGGGATTTTCATAGAACAAGAGGGATGAATCTGATAATCTTTATCAAGAAATTCACATTGCAACAGTAAATAATGTTTGGTATTACACCGTAAATATAATGGCATATTTCATTATAGCATTAATTTTCTTGCCATTCCATATATTTCTTTCCTAGGATAGCAGTTGTGCCCAGAGAATTTAACAGATGGAACTAGGGATTAGTGCCCAAATCGAAAAGGTCATTTAATTAAAACTTTAAATCGTGACTTTTGTTTTGAGATTCTTATAGCTGTTTTTTAGGCAACCAGTCATGTGAATGACCGCAACAAAAAACCAATGCACAACAAAATGTAACGTCCATCTTAATCTTTCTCATCTCTGAAATAAATTAATAACACCCAATTCTACTAGTCCATGCATACCATGGAGGGAGTTTGCAAACAACACATGCAACTACTTACACCTGGTACTCAAATTTTCTCCACATCTATCTCACCAAATTCAAAACATTACATTTGATATGCATAAAATAAAATTATGTTAGGACGGAAGGCATAGGAAAAATAAAACAAGACCTATCAAGCCATTCTAAACTGAATGTTTTATCGTCTTGAGAATGCGTTAGTCATATTTAGGTTTAATTACTCATGTTTAGGGTAGTAATGGTAAACTTAATTTGATTTTAGGATAGTAATGGTAAATTTAATTTGATTTTAATGCTAATTTCAGATGGTTTTTTTAAGTGGTTATGGTATGGACGTTTAGGCAACTCGGGTTGTATTTATAATAATTTTATAATTTTATATAATAGAGTGTATTTAAAAGAGTAATGAATATAATATAAAAATTTATTTGATTGAGGAATAATAGATTTATTATTGGGAATTAGTTTGATAAGGTTATAATTAGGCATAATTTTGAAAGTGTAAGAGAGCAAATTTGTGCCAACAAATTGATGGATATAGCTATATGGATGAGAGAATGTAAATAGAGTTGGTTTCTATATCTCTATTTAAGCCTCTATATAGATGAGGGAATATAAATAAAGGTAGTCTTTACATCACACTCTATTTAAACCTCTGCCATAATCTAAATTGAAATTTCTTTGTAAATTAATTCCAAATACCAAAATTTGAAAGGCCTGAACTATTCACCCAAAGACTTGCATCGGAGTCGATTGTCATAAAATCATGAAAATGTCTGCATCGGATTTAAGTGTCGATTGTCATTTTCACTATAGTTTTCCACAATATTTTGAATCGGATTTAAGTGTCGATTGTCATTTTCACTATAGTTTTCCACAATATTTTAAAGTTTGACGAATAGAATTTGAGTAAAACAATTGATTTCTATTTTAAGAATTTCGTATATTTTCAGAGCTAAATTAATTACTTAATTAATATTTTTCAGAAACTAATTAATTTATGGATTAATTTTGTTTTCTAAAGTTATGTTAAGTTTAAAATGAATTTTAATTTTTCGATGAAATATATATATTATTAATATGTTTCTTTAAAATATAATTTTTTTTAGAAAGGAAGTTTGAGCGAAAAAATTAGAGTTGCACTGAAAGATATAATAGAAATTGTTTATTCAAAACTATTTTTATATCGCGTATGTCGCTGTTTCCGAGTAAAATTATCCTCGTATTTTTTATATACTTATTAGAATCGTTTAAAAAAAATGAAATGTAAAAATTACATTTCATGAGATTTGCAGAAGCACTTTTGTCTTCAAAATTTACATTTTTTTTAATTTCCTACTATGTCGTAATTTCATGAGATTTGTAGACATTAATTATGTGACTAATTATCAGCCTGTCTTTGGAATGTACATTCTTTTTCCCAAAGTGTTCTTATCTCTTCCATCTCTGAGCGCAAGGAAACCAATTCATCTAGCACGTTTTGCACGTGAGTTTCAAGATATTGCATTCCTCGCAGTGAATCCATGATTTCCTGCTGCATTGTTCGGAGGGTTTTCCCTCCATGAATCCATAAGTTTCTGGGATTCAACTGTTAGGTGGAAAGAAAAAGTCTGAATGAAAGGTCTCAGCCAAAGCCGTTGAATAGTTTTGTTCTCTATCACTCTTCTTCCAATCAAATGTAAATCCTAGGGAAGAACACACCAGATCTCTCATACTTTGAAATATATACATAAACTACTATCCTGGAAAATTGAGAATGGATGGAAATCAAACCTATCACCTTCAAAAGCAAGGAACGAAAGTAAAATTGGACAAGCCATTCCCCATTTGAAGCCACATACATCGTAATGAAAAACGAAACAATGATCGTAAGTCTCGCTGACACACCCAGAAAAAAACCTAATCATGGAAAAGACTCAATGAACTTATCGACAAAAAACATTAAACTTGTGTCACCATGTAGAGTCCCACACTAATACCAGTGTTCCAAATGGGTGAAGGCAAGATAATAGTCAAACATAATAAAAAGCATAGAACGAATATCAACTAGGCGGAAGGAGTGGGCTGGATTTGCCTCTGATTTGGGAGTTACAAGGGAAGAGTCGAAATCTGCAGGTTGAAGTTCTCACCACACGTTCACACATAGATATAATTTTTCAACTATAAGCCTTCAAATCTAATCCCATGTCACTATCAACTTGTCTCCCAAACAAAATAATTGATTTCTACCGTGCCTTCTCTTTCAGTTGGCATCCTTATAGGAGCTATCGTCTTCCATGAAGTATCATTCCTTTTATCCTCATCATCCAAGCAATCATGTGATCGTGTTCCTCCCGTAAAGCCAACCGGCCATGACATGACCCTCGCCATAGGTTTTGGGATCATCACGGTATAGAGTAGAGCACTAACATTGTTTGAACCTAAACACCCTTTGATCATCCAGTTCCTTCTCCACATCACTTCAAGAAATTGAGAAGAGATTGCATGTTGGGGAGAGTGCATACACGCGCTACTTCGAGGGTTGAGGGACAAGGGTTGGGACCCACCCTACCTTAGCTTATCCAAATTACTCTAAGCTTAAGTTGATTGTTGATTCTCTGAATATTTCGGAATCGGAGAGACATGGGCGCAGTCAAAAAGTTGACCGCGGCCATGTCCAGCCAATTCTCGAATATTCGAAGAATCAACAATTGACATAAAGATGCCCAAGTAATTATAGTTGCAAAATTAATCTAATCCATATGATACTTAAGGGAGTGAATCCCATAAACTCTATCCTTGCCATGCTAGCTATCCTTTAGAGAAAGAGGAGCCCAAGTTTGTCCACTTGCTTGTTTGCTTTGTTGTTTTGTTGTTGTTGCTCGATATCTTCCTAAATCCCAAAGTTTATGTTGTTGTCTACTTGCTCATCAACTATATTTTTTGTTTGTTCTTGCTTTATATCTTCTTAAATCCCAGGTTTAATGTTGATGTTGTTGGTCATTTTCTTTAATGCTTTGCTACATTATTCCTATATTTAGTTTCACGGGGTCCAATATATCTCTTATTCATTTTCCATTTCTCTCATTGAACCTTTGATTCACTTCTTCACTCACATGTTGTATGGACATTACTATTATCCATTTGTCAATCATACATAACCTATAGCTAATGTCATTACTTGATTGACATGCTTGCATATGTTCCTCCAAAATTGTGATCATATAATGACCACATAGTTGTTCTTCTTGGACTCTATGTTTCATGTTGATGTTAATAAACCCTTCAGTTCCTTTGTTGTCTTCTAAAAAAATCTCTATCCCTGAATTTTCTAGCTATATGGATGTCAACATTTGGTTGCCATGCCTTTTCCTTCATTCTCCATCATCATGTCCTTTGTTCCAAGTTAATGTATCACAATATTTTCTATTATTGTCTCCTTCATGAGGATATTCCTAATCCACCATAGCATACTTGTTTTCTATCATATGACTATCCTTCAAAATTCCTTTAATTTAAATTGGAACTCTCTTTCATGCCCATCCTTTTTGATGTCTTCCCAAGACAACAATGCAACTTTTTATCATCCTCAAGGTTCTTTTCATAATCCATAATATCATCCTATCCATGCATCCTGAACTTCTATACTTCAGCAATAACTTGGCATGGATGATTTATAACGATTTTTCCTTTCTATTTATACATTTGTTCAAAAATGTTGTAGCGCCCACTCTAATTTCCTGACCCTAATATGCCATTATCTTGGATACTTTATTCTTTGAGGACCTCAGGTTGAGGAATCCGGACACATAACTCCATTATTAGTGATTGTGATGTTTGTGTATGTTCTTCATTGACATTATGGTGATGATAGTATTAATCGTTAGGTATGTTCTAACATTAATGGTTACGCATGTTCTCTATTGATATTATGATGATTGTGGCATAAATGGTTATGTTTGTTCTCTATTGAATTTATGATGATGATAACACTAAAGGACATGTATGCTCTCGATTGATATCATGATGATGATAGCTTTGATGGATAGGTATGTTGTCTATTGATGTTACGATGTTGATAGCTTTGATGGATATGTATGTTTCCATTGATGTTATGATAATGATAGCCATGATGGATGTGTCCCCTATGTTACCTACTTGCATTAGTTCTAGTTCACAATGAACAATGATGCCAATGACTTGGTGATGTTAATGATGCTATTATGATAATGACTAACACTGAGGAACCTTGTTACTCATGATTATTGACCATGGCAAGAAACAATCAGAGGCATTCACAGAAGACGAGTTGATGACACCTGGTTTGATGAAAATTTATATTATTTTATCTTTGAAATTCTAGGTCGATTTTGAAACCTGCCATATATTTTTAACTATATTCTCATGATATGTTAATGGTGCAGGCACATATTTGTTGCTTGACCAAATGACTCACATATGGGTGATGGGGTTGTACAGGTGGATGGAACTACATGGGAGGGGTGGGACAGTGTCCCTGATCCCACCCACTAGCACTCCCGCCATGACTTGGGCTGGAAGGGTTGAAACACCTTCGCCTTGAAGATCACGATGCCATGGGGGCAGTTCCCAAAGTCAAGTCGCTCATGAGGATTTTACCGAGGGGCGCGCATCAAGGCAGATTCCTTGATCCCTGACACCATTAGTATCACTATAGCAAGCAACATAAGAGATGATAGTGGTCTATGACGTTGCACCTATATTTTCCCTTCGTAGTCACTGAATGCTTGAAGGGCAAGTGGTGTGGCACCCTTGGAACTTCAAGGGAAGTTCTTGAAGGGCACGACCAAAATTGGCACCCTTGGAATCATTAAAAATAATTTAAATAATAGATATAATCAAGGAATGAAAGCTAGATAAATTTACATCAAGGGTAAATGATGTTAGAAACCGAGGTAATTAAATCAAAAATAAAACTTGGGTTAAGAGGATCATAGGAATAAATAAAATAGATTACCTTAAAAACTCTATCCTTCCCATGTTGGAAAATACTAGGAAGATTATGTGGTTTAATTAAGTAAAAAGGGGAAAGAGGGACATAATTATAAGGATAAAGACTAATCCTAAACTAATTAAACCAAATTAAGAAAAGAGGAAGGTGAATTAAAATAAGAATAATAAATTAAATTTAGAGAAATGTAAAGAACCTCCATGTGGCAACAAACAACATAAGAATATCCATCTAAGAGATAACCTGAGTTAAATTAGGGAATAGATAGGGGGTCAAACCTTGACTCATTAATTGACTTTAAGTAATGAACACAAATTAAGGCATAAAAGGGGGAATAAAGAGACAACTAGAAAAAGAAATAGGAATCTTGTTGAGGTGAGGAAAATATTAGTTTAAATAAAAATTTAAGTAAATAATTTTGGGAGACCCTTGATGAGAGAGCGACACATGGATGGGTGAATAATCAAGCTATTGAATTATAAAAAAATAATTAATTATGCATGACATGACAAGTGTCACCTATGAAGACACCTATAAAAGAAGGGGCAAGCCATCGGAGAATGGACTTTTTTGGGAACCCTATTGCTGGATGGATGAGACTATGTCAGAGCAGTGATTACGAAACTATAGTGAGTTTGGTAAGGTAGAGGATTCCAGAGAGGGTACTCTTGAGCCAAGGAGTGCTCTCCTCTACTAGTTATTGCATTCCTCTATTGTACAACCCCATTGCAGCTCAGGGGTCTGCGGGGAAGAAGAGTACCCAAGGAGTAGGCTGGGAGGTTAACCAGTTGGTCATCGCATTTGGATCAAGTACATCGTCTTTCACTCTCGAAGGTGACTGACAACAAGGGAAGACAAGTAACTACAAATCAAAGTTGAGTCTCGTCTTATGGTGAACGGTACATGTGTGTTGCAATATTATTTGTATGATTTCTTTATGGCCTTAGTTAAATATATGTAAATCTTATGATATGTTCAGTGAAATGAATTTTAGAAATGTGTTAGACTATGCTGAATAAATTGAATTCCCAATATTTTTCCTCTTCTGGTTGTATTTTATTGTGAAAAATATATAGTATAGAATTGGGCCTTACACTTGGTATTAGAGCTTAGTTGAACCCTTGAGACCTATGGGCCCATGCATGCATGACTAGTTGTTAAATATCTACTACATTCTACCTTGAAGTTGTGTATGGTAACCTTTCAAGGCTCTCTCTAATAAGCTGCAAATTTAATTTTGGTTAAAAAAAAAACCAACAAAAACAAAAACTATGCATTCCAATGGTCTGCTGCAATGCAGGTTATTTTCTCATGGGCTGCCCCCTGTTGATCATAGATTCTCTTGATGGCTTTATGAGGCTTAAATGTCTCTGGAAGAGAGGTTATGGTTTTTCCAACACGCTTTAATATCTCTAGTTTGACTCCTGTATTATGAAGTCAAAATATTTTCTCCGGCGACTTAAAGCCTAACCAAAAGGCTCGAAGCCAATATCGTGTTTCTGGAACATAATCTTTACTGTTTACAAACTCTTCATTCAAAATTGACAAAACCTTTATATGAATTTTGTCAATTTCTTCTTTTGACAACTCCCCTGATTCTATCAGCTTCTTTTCATACATATCTAGTGCTGGTGGATGGATTCTAATAACCTGATACATCTTTGGTTGAGTGAAGGATGGTTCATCAATCTCATTATGACCAAACTTGTGATAACAAACAAAGATCAATAACGACATCAGACTAGAAGGTCTGTCACCATTCTGCCGCAAGTTCACATGCATGCACAACAGTTTCAACATCATCGCCATTCACATGGAAAATGGGCACACTCAAAGCCTTTGCAGCATCAGTACAATATTGTGAGGATCTGCCAGATTCAGGATCAGTAGTGAAAGAAACCTAATTATTAGTCACAATATGAATGGTCCCGCTAGTAGTGTAGTTCGGCAAAGCACTGAGATAAAAAGTCTCGTAAACCACCACTTGCCCTTCAACCAGGAAAAACCCTTTATAACCCCAGAAAAATGACTTCCAACATAGTAAATACTTGACAAAGTATCTATGAAATAACAGAGGGATAAACAGATATTTGACAAAATATCTATTAATTATCAGAGGGTTAAATAAATGATTGACAAAATGCTGCATTTTATTTTTTCAGTGCATCAGATTTGAGCTTGGGGGTTTTTGAAGTTTCTCCACTATTAATTTATCAGGTTAAGTATTTTTTATTTAGGATTCCAATTTGCGATGATCTGGGCTAATAGTGATTTGGATTTTTGCACTATATTCATCTTTACTTATATTAAGAAATTTCGGATTTCAATTATTATGGATTGAGAAGGAATTGTTACATGGTAGGGGTTGCAACGTACGTATCCTTGAAAGTGGCATTAAAAAGATGAATTCTCATATAGATGGTATTTGTAATTGCCTAATTGCATCATTACATTTGTGCCTTCTTTCCTCTTAAAAGTAGTTAACTATTTCTAAAATGGAATCTAAATTTAGCAGGAAAAGCGTAAAGCTACTAGCTAATCACCTAAACCCTTTGTTCTCAACATGTTTTATAAAAATGTTTAACAATTTTTTTCCCAAAAGGATGATAAACAGTTAATACGCATTCAGAATCTTGACTAGATGTTAGATTGCCCTTAAAAGTTTTCAAATGCACAACTGGCGTTCGATATTGCTTGTAAACAAACACCTGGGCACATATGGTTTTGAAAAATATCCTTCACTATCCATATATTAACACGAATCTTGCAACGCTTACTATGAAATTTGGATACGAAACCCAGTAACAAATGTTCTTTGTTTAAAACCCCGCTTTAATATTTGTTGAAGGTGATTTGCATGTTTGTTTGGGAATCGACGTTCTGACACTTATGGCATCAAACACTTGAACTCATACCTTGCCATTTGTGCCATTCCTTAGGTTGGTATAAAATTGGACTTCTGTGTTATGGTTTCAATGGATTTCTTTGACCTGGATAATTTGGCGCCATCTAATGAAAACTAAGACTATTAGTTTTGTTTGAGCATTAAATACTTGGCCCTCAACGTTCTCCCATGGCGGTGAAGAATCCAAGCCAAATCTTAATTATTAAAATGGAAGCTGAGCTGTCTGACAACCTTCAATGCACAGATCTACAGAAATGTCAGTGCAAATTATGAAGTAATTATGAAGATTATAATCAAAGTCAAACCTATTCTAAGCAGCAAAGGTAGACACCTGGAAACTCCTAGGACCGTAAAAAAAAAAAAAATTGTCAATAAATATAAGCTTTCCAAATAAATGAAAGCACGAAATCGCTTTAAAGTGTTACCGAAACCACGCAATGAGATCGTGTCGGCTAACTGTTCTGAGATTAAAAATGGCATGTGGACAGTGTACGATTAAGTGTAATCAATATGACAATAAAATGATTGGCATATCGGTTTATATAAATTTCATAGCTTTGCACTTTAAAAATGCAACGTGGATAGTTTGTATTAAACTGCATGGGCGGTGTGTTTGCAGATCTTGATTAGGATGCAACAAACTATGTAACAACAATTTCGATGTCGTCTCAGATCTAGAACCGAATAGAGAAATGTACTTCGAATGGTATTGTAAAAATAATTAATGTTGATAAGTATTTATTTATTTAGTAGATAATAAGTTAATTATTTAATTGCAAACAAGATTTTTCTTGGTTCCTGGTATGGATTCGAAATGGCTAGCAAAATAACAAATACCGCAAGCAAATTTCCATAAACTTATTTTTCAAATTCATATCACCACAAAAATTTGCAAACAAAAATAATTATTTATTATTAATTAATAAAAAAACTTACTATTAATTAAATATTTACTTATTATTTATTTATTACAGTGTACAGAAACAAAGATAAAAAAACCCCACACTGAATCTTCGACCTCCGAAATAAAACTTGCTTACTAAAGGAAGGGCTTCTGCCTGCATTGCTATGAACATGAGAATGTTGGAAATGGCATGTTCTTTGCCTTTTGATGATGCCTGCACATTCGCAATTGATCCTGGAGAGGTGCCATGGTAGATCCAATTGTAGTTTACCGGCTCGAGGACTTTGCAGTTGTTCCTTTTCTTCGACTCAAGATCAAAGTTTAGTGAAGATTTGTTTTAACAAGTGATCTTTTAATTAAATTTAATGTAGGCTGCACTTAAAAGAAGTTTATAGGGGTAGCCAATGTAATGTTTATGGGGCAGTCAACCCAGTGTTTTGTATCAGAAATACCTTGTGACCATAACCAATACCTTATACCGCCGAAGCTTTACCTTACCAAACGGTACCGGGTGTTCTCTAAGCATATTTAATTTTGAATATATTCCTCACTATGTAGATTTATTTCAAATATATCCTCTTAGTGCCACACTCCTTTAGAAAACTTTACAAAGTGTGGTTCCGGGTTCCTCGAACTGACACGTATAGCGTTTTTGCACCATAATTCTGTTTGTCCTTTAAATAAAAAACAGTGCCCAGATTCGATTTTCGAGGAACGACTTCAAATTTAAATTCTTCGAGGACTCTGCATAGTTCAAACCTTGATGCCTTCTCAATCACAACTGAATAGAAGTTAGGGAGACAAATCTTCATTTGGTCTTCTGTTGGAATTCCGACCTAAATACTTTAGTGTCAGATATCAATTTGATTGTATAGGAATTGTATTCAGATAAACAACGTGGTAACATTGTAAGGTTACCCACAAACAATTGAAATGGAGTTTCAACATACGAGTCATCGACTTCCTTTTTCTTGGATATTACTCTTCCTGGAGAGTTCACAATCATATCTGGTCCATCCAAGTCATAGCCTTGCAATTTTTCAATGGCTGACTTAGCTTCTGTAACCCTACTCATTCTGACAAAATCAAATCCTCTACTTATCCCACTTTCCTTGTTACAAACAATCTCTATAGACTCCACGGTTCTGAATTCTTGAAACAGTTGAGTAAGTTGTGCATGGTCACAACTCCGAGGGAGATTGCCCCCATAGAGTTTATTTCTTCTACATGGTAACTCTTCTTCATTTTCTGGTTGTTTCTCCTTATTTTTTTCTTCTTCCTCTGGTACTGATTGCTTCGTAATTGTGTTTCTTCTTGAGCTATTGTTGTGATTCTGAATACCTTTCTTCGCACGACAACATGGGAGCATTGGAGAGAGCATTGGGTTCACGCTGATAGTTCCACAGAGGAGAATCTCAAAGGAAGAATAGTGCTTTGGTGATTAATATTGAGAAGATTGAGATGGGTGTTTTTTTTTAGCATACAATAATATAAAGAAGTTGCCATATCCTCAACAGCAGTGTAACTATGAAGACAGTTCTCATCATTTTTAACTTCTCATGTAACGTGTATTATTCGGCAAACAATTTTGTACATTTCCTAATCTGTTTCCATGAACACTTTATGTCTCCCCAGTTTTGAATAATTCTTCTGCATCTTTCTGCTAAAAATATGTTCATCACTTAAATTATTTTGTAGGTTTTTAATGCAATTTCCTTCTCTCTTTTTCATATCCAGACTAATTTTCTCCATGATTCCTTCTCTTCATTTCTGAAGTTTGATAGTTCAGATGGATCAATAATTAAATATCCAGAAACATGGGCCCTTCTGTTGATTTGAACTTTGTTTTCTTGGAGTATTTGTGATAGCGTCTTCCATCCTACCCTCCCTACAAAGCCCTTTGATGAGCGTACTGAATATTACAACATCTGGAATATACCCTTGTGTTTTCATTCCTTCAAAAACTTTGAATGCATAATCCATTCTACCTGTTTCACAATAACAATTGATGACAATGCCCAAAGTTATCAGATTTGGAAAAATACCTGCTTCAATCATTAGTATGTAAACATACGATGCTAATTCATATTGATTCGAACAGACTAAGCTACTTAACAAAGTATTGCAGGTGTTGAGAGCGGGCATGGTTTTAAATTTAAATGGAAGCACATGCTTGAACGTCTCCATTTCTTCTGTAAGCTTGTTTGTCTGACAGAGGGTTATAATGTGCATGTTTGCAGTGGCATTGAAAGTCTATAAACAGTGTTGAGAAATGGAACGGGCAAGTGACTTATTCTTCTTTAATATGGAAATCATTGTTATTCTCGTCGTGGTGACCGCCACCACCATGTATTAACGCCTGCTCCTTATAACCCTCGACCCTATACCCATTCACTTTCATTCAATCGTTCATCCCTTTATCATCTCTCGGGCTCAACCCCGATAATTCACAGTAAGCGAAGTCAAAGGCGGCTTATTAATAGCAGCACCTTTGCCTTTTCATTGTGTTGGTTCAAAATACAAACAAAATCTCATTTTTCTGCAGTAAACGTTTTCCCATTCAAACCAAAATGACAATATTTCATTTTATAATGCTAGTGAAGGTCGATCCATGTATTTATTTTTAAGCGCTATTGAATAATCAATAGGTACTCAATTAAATAGTATTTAGTAATGAAATCCATTTTGCTTTTAAAAGAAGCAATTTTGAATATGGCTTAAACTTTCTATCGTAAGTCAGTAGGGATTTTCTTTGATTAGTTGTCTTCAAAGTTCTTAAAACATGGTTATTGAGCTAAATATTGTTCAAAGGGGCTACTTGAATTTAAATGGAAATAATTTAAGGCCTTTGATTTGAATGGCACCATGGTTGATTCTCTAAGCTAGAATTTTCTTTCCCTCTGATGTTATGTGGCCCATTGCATTCACATTCTATCCTCGTCTCTCATTACTTGGGATGCTTACAGCTGCCATTGTCCATTGACTACTTGAAGATGCTATTTTTGGTACCTAGAATAACGTAGTGGCTTTGAACATAGGTTATGAACCCTGATTGTTAATGTCTCTTATTATCGATGAAAATAAATCCCGAGTTGTCTATTCTATTCCCTACTTCAATCTGCTATGGTGATCCTTTGATTTAGAACACAGATTTTTAATACTAATGATTCTTACTTCCATTAGGGAGTTGTGGTATTTATGAGTCTATTCGTTTCCTCTCTAGATAAAGCTTTGAAATGAATCTTGTTTTTGGGAATAAAATAATGTTAGTATTAAATAAAACCCTTAATCATTAAAAATAATTTCTATGATTTTAACTAATACAGTCTGAATCTATATTATCTTGCTTCAATTCTCTAGACCAGTGCTTTAGAGTTATCAGCTGAAGCAATCTATTTTTGGTTTGTTCCTTGTACATGTTTTTGGGTTGTTAGATGATAAATGAAAAAAACAAAGTAAACATATTATTGTTCAGACAACGAAGTAGTCATTGGGAGTGGTTATTAAAATATGATACAAACATTCTGCTTATTTTTGGAGTGCCTGAGGAAATAAATTTTGTATTGCAGAATGAAAATTTATACAAAAGCTTTTGTAAGTGATATCTCCTTTTAAGATGATGAATAGGAACTTGGAATGGGAATTATGGTTCACTAATTTCAAAATCCTCAACCAGTCTCTTTGATCAAGAATATGTTATTGCTACCAAGAGCAAGATCAACGTGCCTTGAGCTTTTATAGTCTGAAAAGCATTGCTCTAAGTTATTTTCCTTCAGATATTTTAGTAACACGTGCTTCTTTTGAAATGATCAGTGTCAGCATGGACTTGTATAGTAAGTAAGAGGTGTAATCCTATGATAAATCAATTAGTTTGTGTGGACCTTGATATCATGTTTCCTGAATATATGACAGTCTAATATGTTTTGTTATTTAAATTTTTGTTCTAGTAAATCCACATATTGACATTTTATTCAAAGTTAAATTATGCAACAAAAAAAGAGGACTTGCATTATGAACATAGTATGGAGGATGATCATAACAAGGACAATTGTTGGACATTATAGCTCAAGCTCATGTTCGAAGGAACTATACTAGAAAGACATTCTTGAATATTCAAGAAGTTAAAGGAATGAAAATTAGAAGCATTAGATTTTATGACAATGTTTCATGAGGGCCTAATAGAACTAATTAGGTAAAAATAATAAAAATAATAATAACAAATAAATAAATTTGTGGAGAAAATTACTTAATCCAAAAGATGAAAACGATTTTGTTGGCTGATTTTTAATAGCGAAAACTTGCTTAAAAAAAAAAAATCAGAGATACCTGTTACGAGAAGGTTAGCATGAGTTTCAGGAAGGGTTCCTAGGATATGTGTCGTCTTTTTTATTTTATGTTCTAAGGACTTCGGGACTAAGTCCATTGTTAAGAGGGGGTGTATGTAGTGCCCACTCTAATTTCCTGACCCTAATATGCCATTATCTTGGATACTTTATTCTTTGAGGACCTCAGGTTGAGGAATCCAGACACATAGCTCCATTATTAGTGATTGTGATGTTTATGTATGTTCTCCATTGACATTATGGTGATGATAGTATTAATGGTTAGGTATGTTATAACATTAATGGTTATGCATGTTCTCTATTGATAGTATGATGATTGTGGCATAAATGGTTATGTTTGTTCTCTATTGAATTTATGATGATGATAGCTTTGATGGATACGTATGTTGTCTATTGATGTTACGATGTTGATAGCTTTGAGGGATATGTATGTTTCCATTGCTGTTATGATGATGATATCCATGATGGATGTGTCCCCTATGTTACCTACTTGCACTAGTTCTACTTCAAAATGAACAATGATGCGAATGACTTGGTGATGTTAATGATGCTATTATGATAATGACTAACACTGAGAAACCTTGTTACCGATGATTATTGAGTATGGCAGGAAATCATCAAAGGCATTCACATATGACGAGTTGATGACACCTGGTTTGATGAAAATTTATATTATTTTATCTTTGAAATTCTAGGTCGATTTTGAAACCTGCCATATATGTTTAACTATATTCTGATGATATGTTAATGGTTGCAGGCACATATTAGTTCCTTGACCAAATGACTCACATATGGGTGATGGGGTTGTACAGGTGGATGGAACTACATGAGAGGGATGGGATAGTGTCCCTGATCTCACCCACTAGCACTCCCGCCGTGACTCGGGATGAAAGGGTTGAAACACCTTCGCCTTGAAGATCACGATGCCATGGGGGCAGTTCCCAAAGTCGGGTAGCTCATGAGGATTTTACTCGGGGGGTGCACATCAAGGCAGATTCCTTGATCCCAGACACCATTAGTATCACTATAGCAGGAAACATAAGAGATGATAGTGGTCTATGACATTGCACCTATATTTTCCCCTCGTAGTCACTGAATTCTTGAAGGGAAAGTGGTGTGGCACCCTTGGAACTTCAAGGGAATTTCTTGAAGGGCACGACAAACTTGGCACCCTTGGCATCACAAATAAACTATTAGGGATGACACCCAGAACTTCAAGGGAAGTTCTTGAAGGGCACGACCAAACTTGGCACCCTTGGAATCATTAAAAATAATTTAAATAATAGATATAATCAAGGAATGAAAGCTAGATAAATTTACATCAATGGTAAATGATGTTAGAAACCGAGGTAATTAAATCAAAAATAAAACTTGGGTTAAGAGGATCATAGGAAGAAATAAAATAGATTAC
This sequence comes from Pinus taeda, assembly GCA_000404065.3. NCBI lineage: Eukaryota > Viridiplantae > Streptophyta > Pinopsida > Pinales > Pinaceae > Pinus > Pinus taeda. The sequence goes on from APFE031126440.1 coordinate 98,890, forward strand.
GTTAAAAACTCTACCCTTCCCATGTTGGAAAATACTAGGAAGATTATGTGGTTTAATTAGGTAAAAAGGGGAAAGAGGGACATAATTGTAAGGATAAAGATTAATGCTAAAATAATTAAACCTAATTAAGAAAAGAGGAAGGTGAATTAAAATAAGAATAGTAAATTAAATTTAGAGAAATGTAAAGAACCTCCATGTGGCAACAAACAACATAAGAATATCCATCTAAGAGATAACCTTAGTTAAATTAGGGAGTAGATAGGGGATCAAATCTTGACTCATTAATTGAATTTAAGTAATGAATACAAATTAACGAAGAAAAATAGGGGATAAAGAGACAACTAGGAGAAGAAATAGGAATCTTGTTGAGGTGAGGAAAATATTAGTTTAAATAAAAATTTAAGTAAATAATTTTGGGAGACCCTTGAAGAGAGAGTGACACATGGGTGGGTGAATAATCAAGCTATTGAATTATAAAAAAAATAATTAATTATGCATGACATGACAAGTGTCACCTATGAGGACTCCTATAAAAGAAGGGGCAAGCCATGGGAGAAGGGACTTTTTTGGGAACCCTATTGTTGTTTGGATGAGACTATGTCAGAGCAGTGATTACAAAACTATAGTGAGTTTGGTGAGGTAGAGGATTCCAGAGAGGGGACTCTTGAGACAAGGAGTGCTATCCTCTACTAGCTATTGCATTCCTCCATTGTACAACCCCATTGCATCTCGTGGGTCTGCGGGGAAGAAGAGTACCCAAGGAGTAGGCTGGGAGGTTAACCAATGGGTTATCGCATTCGGATCAAGTACATCGTCATTCACTCTCGAAGGTGACAGACAACAAGGGAAGACATGTAACGGCAAATCAAAGTTGAGTCTCGTCTTCTGGTGAACGGTACATATGTGTTACAATATTATTTGTATGATTTCTTTATGGCCTAGTTAAATATATGTAAATCTTATGATATGTTCAATGAAATGAATTTTAGGAATGTGTTAGACTATGCTGAATAAATTGAATTCCCAATGTTTTTCCTCTTCTGGTTGTATTTTATTGTGAAAAATATATAGTATAGAATTGGGCCTTACTAATGTGTGGATCATTGAGCTTCCTTCTCTAGTATCGTTTCTTTTCTACAAAAACTTGTTTACATCCATCTCTATAGACTATTTTTTCTTCTACTTCTATATAGAAAACAATTTTTCCATTAATTTTCAAATTTTCTTTTATAGCAAAAAACATGAACATTAACATCGTGAAAGTAAATACTCCCAACATTTGTTGACCTCCAATGTTGTCTGTTATCAAAATGTAGGTGCTTGTCCCATTTCTACATTTATTCTTTCTTGCTATTTGTCCCATTGCACTTTTTTGGTCACAATTTATACCATCTCTCTCTTTATTTCTTGCACAAACATCCTCTTCCTCCTTGACTTCCTATTGTGCATGTTTCTGGATTTCTTGGATGTCTCATTATTTATAATTTCTCATGGTTCCCTGCATTTTTGCTGAAATATTTTGTGTTGAATTCCCCTTATCAATTTGATACTGACTCATGTTAACATCACTTCTTTTTGGAGCACTTTATCTTATCAATTCTTTATCATTTTCCAAAGCAACTCTATGTTCATCAACTTCCATCACATTTTTATTTTTAGGAAATGAACTTCGAAAACATACATTCATTAACTCATCTACTTTATTTACTTGTCCCACTTTACCATCTTTTGACAATTTGTTGTTTTCTTTCATTAAACTTTCCACCAAGGTGCTTTTTTGTTTATCCTTCATTTCATCTCTTATAATTATATCATTCTTCCAATCTATTTTTCAATTCCACCTTTGGAATTTGCAATTTCTTATTTTCCTCTTTAGACAACTTTACATTCTCCCATTGTCTAAGATCTGGATTACCTTTTTTCTTTGTTGTGTCAATTTATTGGATAACTACGCCATATTCAATACCTACATACACACATTCACACAAATTCTTAGTTTATAAAAAATGAGACTCTTTATTCTATTTAGATGCTTTTGAATTTTCCAAGCACCTAATGAACTCATCCTAAATTTCCTATTCTTTTTCAGGCATACTTCCATGTACTCGTTCACAAAAGTGAACTATTTCTTCAAAAGATTTTGGATTATACTCAGGTTCTCAAAGTATTGTCTCTCTTTTCAACAAGGCATTCATCCTATGTCTCAACTTCGTTGCATATGATTCCTTAATATTCCATTTGACCTTTCTCTTAAACCTACAACCATTTTTTAGTCTTCTTCACTTTTCTATACAAGAATCATTAATAAACTAAGTTGTACCTTTGTCTCAATTATCTTTCTTTCAAACTTATCATCACTCATCCTTTTTGTTTCTTCTTGAACCCTTAATTTGATTATTCATAATTATTTCTTTGTGTCCCTCTATGATATTCTCCATACTAACTATGGGCTACAAATAGCCTTTACAGTAACAAGCTTGTTTCACCTTGCTATAAAATACATCGTCAAGCTTCTCTCCTATAAACTTGGCCTTCTTTGAACTTATGACTCTATTTCTAGAATCTTTGAGGTTCGTGTGCCATTCTAGGCTTTTGCACTTTTTTTACTCTCAAGATATTCACTTGATCTTTTCTCTGGACAACTCTACCACAATTGAAACTATGGAATTATCTCAACAACTTCCACCCAATTTTAGCTGGAAGTTGTTCTTCTCTCTATTACAACTTTCTTGTTGTAATGATTGCCACCAATCTCTTTCACTCGGCTTGCGACTATTTTCATAAAAAGTTATAAAATATAAATACCATGTTACTTGTTAGATATCATAATATCTTTGATCCCAAGAACTTCTAAGTTCCTTGCTTCATATTCCTCCAACATTATTCTACCACTCAAGTTCCCAATTTTTATTAAACTATTACCAACAATTATAACTATCTCCACTACTTGGCTACAACTGTCTTTTTCTTATTACTCTGTAGGAATTCATCGTATGCTAAATATTTCTACTCAAAATTGAATCCCTCTTTAAAAAATCCACTTGTTTTGCAATTTTGTTATGAACTCTACTAATCCCAGTCATAGTTTCTTCCCGCTGGAAGGGTCTTCTTGAACCTCACCCCTGATATTTTATGGAATCAATATCCTCTAGCTCATTGGACTTCTCTAAACAAAATTGTCCTCGTATGCAATATTTATGCAATCATTCTAAAAAACTTCACCTTGAAACCAATCCACTATAATTTCTTATCTAAATTTTCAATCATTATAAATCAAATACTCATGAATTTTATTTTTTTTAATTCTAGCTCTGATACAAAAATATGATGATTACTACGCCACTTTAAAGCTAAAAATGGTATCCAATTCATGCTCTCATTCTCACCCTGCACATTCTCTATACCCTGGTGCAATATATTTTTCAAGTACCTTAGTCATGAATGAGGATCAAACATATATTATGCCATTTTAATGATCCTATAATCATGAATATGGATCGATTTATATCAATGCAAAATGTTAGTATTTTCCCAAAAATTATGATTAAGATAACTTTTTGATGAGCCTCTCTCCCTACATTTTATCATTTGAGTTTTCTCCTCCCAACCTAAAATGGCAATGCTTGGTGCAAACTCGGGACCATAGAGAAATACTAAGTTGAGTAGATTAGGGAATGAAATTGGAAAATTCCATGTGCGAACCCGATGCATTCAACTATGAATTTTTAGGTAACTACAATTGATATATTGATCCTCTAATTGCTTGTTTGTTTAGGAAAAAAGTGCATTGGCTATAAGTGATCAGCTAAGAAATAAATAGAATGAAGCAAGAGTGCACTAAGAACTATTGAATTCAATAGATCAATGAATTAAATTGGCACACATTCATGAGTTTTTAATGCTTCTATATCATTCCTTCAAATTAGTATCCTCTAGTTCAAGGGGATTGGTGTAATCCAAACAAAAAAATATTACACAAGCAACTCAATAGTGAATTCAATGATCGATTCTCAATGATTTTATTTTAGTCAATTTATTTTCGATAGTAGAGGGGAGAAATACTTTGTTCTATTACAATAATATATCATTGATCAAAAATTTTTGTTATCCATTTATGCTATCTTTACTACAATAAATGCATTTCTAATTTATAGGAAACCTGCTATTAGCATAGAACAAGTGGGAAGAATAGGATTTGAACCTATATCTCTTCTATGAGATCACTACAGCCTATCAGAACAAATTATTGAATTGCTTTGATCCTCCCATTGTTAACATAGTTCACTGAGATTATAATTCCATTACAAAGGATACCTAACATCATGCCCTGGATAATGTAAGTTTGTATACACACATTGGTGACCAAAAAAAAAAACGGAAAAAAGTTGAACTCGTGAAAAAAATAAATTCTAAAAATAAATAACATAGGTCTATCTGAAACCATAAATTTTATACATATCCAATGTTAGAATTGGTCTATGCTAATTGTGGAAAGAAATAGGAACACTTTACATTTTGTAGGAACTGTCATGAAGCTCTCACGATGGCACTGCAAAAAACTAGACTTCACAACAACAAAAAAATGTTTTAGAGTACACTCCTAAAGTGTGGAATAAAGAATGTGTGGAAGAGGGGTATGTGTGGAAAGTTGGCTTCTTCCTTATTGTGTAAAACCGTTCTCCCACACATTCCTCCTCTCCCGCACATATTTTATTCAAAACATATCCTTTCTCCATACACTTATTTTTATGCATATTCTTGCTTTTAACATTTTATATATAAAAGGCTCTTGCTAATTACTAATCATTACTAAATAACTTCATAGAAAAAACCTTCACAAAAGAAATTAATTATAATTTATATAAAATCCATTTATTTGACCCTTAAGAAAAGGAAAAGGTAAACTTCTCTATGTCAAATAACCATGGATAAATACTAAGTCGAGTATATTAGGGAATTAAATTGGAAAATTCCACTTGTGAACCAAATGCATTTATTTGTGCTTTCTTATGGCTCCCCAGTTGATAAATATCATAAAATATATTGTTTCTCTAGATGGGGAAAGCATGGTGGCTCCAAGAAATCAAATAAGAAGAAAACAAAATGAAGCAAGAGCCCACTGAGAATTTCTAAATTCAGTAGATCATTGAATGAAATTGGCACACAAGCACAAGATTCTGATGCATCTAAATCATTCCTTCGATGTAGTATCCTTAATTTCAAGGGGCTTGGTATAATTTGAGCACAAAAATGTTGTAGAATCCAATCAATAGTGCATTCAATGATTGATTCTATATGATTATAGTTTAATAAATGTATTTTCAAAAGTAGAGGAGAATGTTGTTTTTTTCTATTATGATACATTATTAGTTATCAACAAGTTTTATTATCCATGGATAATTTCTATACTACAATAGATTCGTTTCTAAATATATTAGAAACATCAATCATGTGGAAATGTAGGAGACTCTTCCCTATTCTCCCTCTTTCTGTACACATCCCCACTTTCACACCTCTTCATACATTCACACCTCCGCATACATTCCCCACTCCACACCTTTCTCCCACACACTTCCAACTTTCATAACACTTATTCGACATGAAAACATTGGTTTACATGTGGATTAAATGGAATAGGTCATACGGTAATCCTAGATTGACATAAACAGTTGATCCAATAACTTCCACGAAATTTTTGTAAGGACAATAGTTGGAAAAGAAATAATTGATAGCATTGAGTAAGAAAGCATGTGAGAAAGAAATAATGTGGGAAAATAATCATGTTGAGTACTTCCTATGTAGAAGAAGTTGTTTGTAAGGAGATTATGTATGGAAGAATTTTACAAATGCGTGAATAGCAACATAGTACAAAAAATGACTATATAAATGGAGTGTTCTTGAACAACAATAAAACATGGAACCCACACTACCTTAATCATGCTATCATATCGATAAGTATCAAAATAGATAGGGACTATGCTACTATGCACCTATCACTCTTATGTATATAACTCTATTAGGCCTTCCTATGTATCTCCAAAGATCATAGATATGACCCAATATACTTACAAATCACATATCTAATAAGAAAGTTTGACATGTGAACATAAATTTTAAAAAGGATTCAAGGATGGCCCAAGGATTTAGGTAACAATATTATTTTCCCAACTTGATGTTGAGATAGCTCCTTTTTTTTAACACCATAATTTTGAATATGTGGAAGGTATTTGAAATCTATAACGAATTTTTATTTCATTTTATCTTTGGGTCATTTATTTTAATGTAATAATAATTTTTTCCCAATAAATCCTCAAATAACATTGCTTTTATTTTTACAATAGAATTTTAAGGGCGTGGAAGCTCTAGGAAATCTATGTGGTGCTTCCATTTCACTGTATCTATGATGAATTATTATAATGTTTCTTATGAGGAATCTTTATTACAGTAATTAATATTATGTAATACAAGAGTTCTCTTCGTCTTTGAAAATGTTGAATTCTTATTTTGATGTTTATTGTTATCATGAGCTTGTTTTTATGTGATTTGTGCTTTTTGATACCTCTTCCTATATTCATAATCCATTAGGTTTCAATGATGAATGTAATGACCGAATTTGTGTTAATATTACTCTTCCTCTCTTATTTCTACTGGAATAATTATCTATTAGGATTAGCCTTCACTACAAGAAAAAGGTCATTGGTGAGGGTCATGCCTATGATGGACCTTTAAGGTCCATCACCAATGTCACATATGGTGACGGTCTTTAAAAAAGCGTTGTTATAATTTTATATAGTGATGGTCCTTTAGGTTTATTATCAAAGCCATTTTCAATGACACTTTTGGTGAGGGTCATTACAGGCCCATCACTAATTCCCTCTTTGGTGACACTTTTGGTGAGGTTCGTTAAAGTCCTATAACTAATTCTCTCTTTGGTGACACTTCTATTGATGATATTTTATTGTCTGTCACCAATGATATTTTTGGCTACTTTTGGTGATGGTCAATAAATGTTCATCATCATTGATCATTCTAATGAGTTTTTGATGATGCTTCATGCCTGTGACAGACCTTTAAGGTCTGTCACCAATGTCGTATATGGTGACGGTCTTTAAAAAATCGTTGTTGTAAGTGTATATAGTGATGGTCCTTTAAGGTTTATCACGAAAGCCATTTTCAATGACATTTTTGCCAAGGGTCGTTAAAGGCATGTCACTAGTTCTCTCTTTGGTGATGCTTTTGTTGAGCATCATTAAAGGCCCATCACTAATTCTCTCTTTGGTGACACTTCTAGTGACGATATTTTATTGAGCCTCACCAATGGTCTTTTTGGTTATTTTTAGTGATGGTAAAAAAATGTTCATCATCATTGATCATTCCAATGAGTTTTTGATGAAGCTATGTACTTGTTACTATATTTTTTGTCAAAAGATAACGATTTAATACCATTGTTGTGGAGTCTTTTTAATTATGTGTCCAAGGTAATAGTGGTTATAATAGTTTACAATCAATTTTTTAAGAAGCAATTAGTGTGTATCATCTCCCTCAAGTTATAAGAATATAGTTTTCGTATGAGTCAACACATGACTCATCTCTATTAGGTTTATTATCTAGCAAATTTCCTTTAAATAAAGTTCCACTAGTGTGTGTAGGAACTATATTATTTAATACATAATCAATCTTTGTCAATTCTATTAATGAGAGAGACCTAGCACTCCCCAACACTCATGGCACACCTTAACATGCTTTGGAACAATACTCTAACACTCCTTGGCACCTCGCATTTCTTGGAACATCTTTGTAACTGGAACATATTTGTACCTAGAACATCTTGCCATGAGTAAGATGCCCAAGAAGATGTTGGCATGCCCTACCATATCATAGCATACCCCTATCATGTTTTGGCATTCCCTGTAGTCCTTAGCATTCCCTAGAACACCATGGAATAATATTTCATTGACAAACATTAGAACTTGGCACAAAATGGCACTTGGCATGTATTGGAACATATTATTAGTGTGCCTAGCATGCCCCTTTTGAAAAAGATAAAGTCCAGAATTATTAACCCTCTTATGTGTTTATTTCCTTGCATTTTAGCTTGGTTATTCCTTTTTTTTCCTTGAAACTCCTTGACGCATATTGGCATACTTTGGAGCCCTGCACATCCTAACATGTCATAGCACTTGGCATGCCTTAGCACTATTTCGTGCATGTTAGCACACCTCAAAACTACCTATCACACTCTAGCACTTCTTGACATTCCCTGATATTACCTGGCATGCCTTACTCATGCTTAGCATACCTTGTCACTTCCTCCTTGGCATGAAATCTAACATTCATTGACACTCCCCAACACACCCTCATATTTATTCACTTCCATGCATTTTGACCTAGTGCTCCCTTGTGTTGTCCTAGTACTCCTTATCACTCCTCAACATGCATTAGCACTCTCTAACACATCTTAGCACTCTTTGATATGCTTTGCCACTTCATAGCATGCATCACACCCCCTAACGCAGATTGGTATTAGGCACATGTTGGAACTTGGCAAGTCTTAGCATGTTTGGCATGCGTTGAGATGACTTGGTATGCTTTGGCATGGTTTAATATTAAATTTATTTGAGATAAATTATTGGAAACTAGGTGAGAATAAATGGAGGAAGATTTGGCACTTAGAATGCATTGGCACTTGGAACTTGGCACCTATTGGCACCTAATGTTGGTGTGCCTAGCATTCCCCTCATGGAAAAGGTATATTTATGACTTAATTAACCCTATTACGTGCTAATTTCCTTGTATTTTTAACTTGTTCCTCCCTTTTGTTGCCTTGATAGTCCCTGGCATGCATTGTCACACCCTTATACATCTTGGCATGCCTTAGAACTTGGCACATGTTAGCTTTCTTGACATATCTTCGTACTATTTGGCACATTTTAGCATGCCTTAGCATTCCCTAACACACCTTGGTAGTCATGACCTCACAACTAGCATTCTGTTTTTCCATGAATTAGGAACCTTACATTCACTAGAACACCTTGGCACTCCCTAGTTCTCATGCCCTTTATTATCCTCCACAGTGTCCCAGGTTGCTGAGGAGATTGACGGAGGTAACCACATACCAAGCATTTAGTTTGGTAGCTAGCCCTACCAATCAAAAGAGGGATCTCTCTATGAAATCATAGCCAAGGGATGACTAGAATTTAAGGATTTTAGGCTAGATAGCTAGGCTCTGGTGGGTTTTGGAAAATTTAGGGTTTTGTTGCTGGACAAGGGAGAAAAACCATGTAGCTAGGTTAGAGGATCAAAGGGTTATAGCAACAAAGATATAGAGCAAGGTAGAATTACTTTTGTGATGGATCTTAGGGTTTGTCAGTGTAATGTAGTGTTTAGAAGAAGCAAAAGGTCTTAATTAGCGTGAAGCATGAATTCATTAAGCAAGAAAGAAAGTAACACATAATGATTTTTCCATCAAAACATAGCTTTATGCAAAGAATTTTGTTTATGAACTGTAAGGAAAACCATTGAAGAATTGATGAATGGAAAGAGAAGATAAATATATTTCATATAAAGCTATAGCAGAGAAAAAATAACATCACTAGCTTAATGAACGTGAATTCCTAGATAATAGTTGCAAATTGTGTCCTTTGATTTCCAGAAAATGTACAAGTACAAGATACAATAGTTCTCTACTCTGAAATCCAACCTATTCTATCATTGAGAAACTGATACATAAAGACCAAAAAAACATCTCTCCACTCTCAGGGGTTGAATCAACCATGATTGTAGGAACTATTCCATGAGGTGTTCTTGCCAAAACCTAATGTTTAGGGAAGTTAAAAACAACTTCTACAATTAACTTTGACTCCAACCTCTCTCATAAATGAGGGAAAATTTACATCAAAACATTTTAAAAATAGTAACTATGGAGTATCAAAGAAGGTATGTTTCAATGGTTATTTCAACATCTTTTCATTAGAACTTATAAGCCTTTTGTATTAGAAACTTAGACAATAATAAGGATTTATAACGAAACACGTGAGATTAATGGAGAATGCTGATAATTGTCATTCCTATGTGCAGGAGGGAGGAAAAATGGAAAGTGGCCATCCCAAAGGAAAAGACAAAGATGAACTAACTGCTGTCCCTTTGACGGGAGACTGCGTCCAAACCAGATCAAAATGGACCAACCCAAAAAAGGAAGCGGAGATACCAGCTCGGAGTAGAAAAGGAAAGAAGTGACTCAGGATTAATGATTCTGCGAATCCCTCAGGATCTTAGATCCTGAGGGATCGCTATTTTATCTATTTCTGCATCTAAGATATCTCCATCATCATCCTTATATAAGGGATAGCGTTGTTGGCTAGACAGGGGACTTTTTATGTAATTTCTTTTAAGAAAGATCAAGACTATGATCTTTATGTTCTGTTGAAGACTTGAGTTACTGTAATCCTACTTCATGCATTAATACAGACTTGGTTACTCTTTTATCTTTGAGGCTGGATCAATCTTAAGCGGTGTACCCCTGGAGGCTAAGGGCGCGGCCCTGGAGGACACTTGCTCTTGTACCGTCACGCGTGGTTTCTGTGCGGTTTGTTTATAGATGTGATCTGGTAATCTGTTGTGTTTTAGGAATGTTTATATTACATGCCCTGTTATGTTTAACTCATTTAATGTTCTTGCAAACAAAAGTCTTATATTGACGCTGTATCATGTTACCAATCCTTTAAGTGTTGATTAATCTCCACAGGATATTGTCATTCCATTACAGAGTTTTATTTGATTGTGCTTTAGCATTACAACGTTTATCTTGAAAAGTCTGATTTCACATGATTATTGAATCATGAATGTTATTGTTTTTGTCTTGAGATGCAATCGTATGCTTTTATTTAGAGCGATAACAGAATCAGATTAAGCATGTTGTGTTTATATGGTTTTTAGTATTATTTCATCTTGGATCCATAGGTAGTGCTGTTCCATAGTATGTGTACATCTTTAAGACCGAAGGATTGATGTTTGGATTGGTGTGATTAAGTAGAGTTACAGCTTGATGCACTTGGTTACTGCTTATTCCTCACTTGCTGTTCCATTTTAGTTGTTGTTCCATTTCAGTTGTTGTTCCATTTCGAGATTTCTGATTTTCTTTTTTATTTACTTACCATTTCTTATTTGTTAAGGACAATCTCAGGCTGTAGTGAGCATCAGCATCTACTACCTGGCTCCCAGACCTCTGACCTGCTCCCATCAGTTATGAAAGGGATGGGTTATTGATACCGAACCCTTGGCTGATGTGTTGTTCTATTTCATTCCTATTTCCTTTACTTGTCGTTTCATTCCTATTCATTAAGGACGATCTCAGGCTATAGTGAGCGCCAGCATCTGCTACCTGGCTCCCATACCTCAGATCTGTTCTCATCAGTTACGAAAAGGATGGGTTATTGCTACCAAACCTTTGACTGATGCATTGCTTGGTGTGATTTATCCTTTTGAACTAGTTAAGTTGTAGACATGTATCTATTTACTTTTGTAGTTTTAAACAGCTGTACTACAAGCATTACTCTGACAAGTGCTAAGAAACAGACTGAGACACTCTTTGAAATAGCAAGACGTTCTCGGATTGACATCTTAATGTGAGGTAACTAGAGGTGAAAGAGACCCTTTTTATAGCTCTACATTTTGGCGCCTTTTCCGGGGAAAGAGTGTAGCCATTTGTTTTTTTTAGGTTAGTGTACGAACCTGCTAGGGAAGAATTGGGTTTTGAAAATGGAAGGTAAGAACCTACGTACGGAGCATGTAAAAGCCCTGCTGCTTTGCCCGCTTTCCTGCAGATTTGCTGCTATCTTCTTAAGAAGGATTTAATAGTTAAATTGAGTGCATGACTAAGCAGAAAAAGCCGGAGAAAAATCCCAAACCTTTACCAAAGCCAGAAAAAGCTAAGGGGTCGGTGACCCTTGGTCGATCAACCTTCATAGATGAAATCTATAAGAAAGTCAAATCTTAGCCTTCAGTAGGACCCAGGAAAGTTATTTCCAAACAGCCTACTAGTTCCCTTCAGGCCACAGGTTCACCATCTATAGCCTTTGCTGAGGTGCATAGTCAAACTGACGAACAAGACTTTCAGGAAATTGAAAATTCTATTCCAGAACAATTGCAAGAAGGTAATTTCAATAATCTTTGTGAAGGAGAAGAGGAAACAAGGGAGATTGGGGAGCCGAGATCTCCTCTTAGGATAACTCAGCCATTGAATAGCCCAGACAAAGGGAGTGCAGTAAAAATTATTATTGAAGGGACCCAATCCCCTCATACAGAAATCCCAGATAGAGGAGGTGCTATTAAAACTGTTCATGTTAAAGACATTCCTCCTCAACCTAGGAATACCCTCTTAGATATTCCGGAAGGGTATTGGCATATATTTGACCTAATGGCTCAAAATCCGCCAAACACCCAAACCTCTACATTACAATACCCCATAGTGGATTCCACAGCAAATGCCCCTATGAAAGCAATTCCCCTTCAACATATCCCTACATTTCACGGGGTTACATCGGAGGACCCGGATGCATTTTTATTTGAATTTGATGTACTGTGCAGGGGATATGATTACACCACTGACCCCCAGAAACTAAAATTGTTCCCATCTACTCTAAAAGGGGCTGCTTTAAAATGGTTTATGGGATTAAGTGGTGGGGTTATAAATAACTGGGAACAAATGAAAGAATCCTTTTTGAAAAAATATCAAGACTACTGCAGGTCTAGAGAACTAAAAGATGAAATATTTTAGATGATAGCTAGACCAAACGAAACATTAGAAGAATATGTGGAACGTTTCCAATATAATCTACAAAGATCTCCCTATGCATCACTGCCTTTGCCTGATAACGTGTTGAAAACAACATTAATAAGAGGCATGAAAGAGCAATGGATTGAAACATTAAACATTATGGGGAAAGGGGATATTTATTAGGAAAGTTTTGCTGACATAGTTGATTTATGCATCAGGAGTTCGAGAGGCAGTACATGAATAAAACCAGTAGAAGATGATCGGTTTGCAAGAGAAGACAAAATCCCATCAGAAGGAGTAACGCTTGTGGAAATTGGAAATTTATTTGAAAATTTTAAAACTGATATACTAGGAACACTGACTACACAATTGGACGTTTTGCAGGCCAAGCAAAAGAAAATGGAGGTAGAACAGAATTTGGAAATCTTCTGCCCCAGATGCAGGAAGAAGCATAGCCATAAGGAGTGTCCACTAGATACAATCCAGACATGTGCCATTTGTACAAGGGATCACTCTACAAAAATTTGTCCCACATTACCAGGACTGAAAACGGTATATAAGGAGGTAGAAGAAGAACCAGAAGCAGTATATTTACTCATCCAGCGCCGCCAGTGGCAGCCGTGACAAACTGGTATGTTTTCAGACCCAGCTCCTCCTTTTCAGTATCTGAAGTACAATACTCAACAATATTATACATGGCAAAGTCAGTTTCAGCCCCCATTTCCAAACTGGTCATCACAGTCATATCCTTCTGCGAACCCGTGGCTAAACCAGATAAGCCAATATGGTTGGTCGAATCCTCCTTATCCCCCACCATAATGGCAAAACAACCCATACCCACCACAATGGGCTGCCCCCACTTCACAAAGTGCAGTCTGGCAGACTAACTGGCAGAGACCAACACAACAGCCAGTAGGAAATATTCCTTTCCCTCAACTTACACTGCCAGCTTTACAGCAAAATCCCCAATCTAATCTGAGACCCCAACTCCCAGCCCAGCCCAATCCCAATCCAAATAACAGACAGGTCCAAGCTCTCCAAATTTTAGAAACACCAGAAGAAGGCCCCGATCTGAGGGAGTGCAATGATCTTCAGCTAAGATCTAGGCGTATTATCCAAACTGAGGGAAATAAAACAGTTCAGATTGAAGATCAGTTACCTAGAGAACATTTGTCACAAGAGGAGGATGTGAATAGACAACAAAATCATAATCAAGCAACCACATCCTCTCCCCCATTCTCAGAACGATTAGTCATACCTCGACCTATACAACAACCTAATTTTGACATTCTGGGAGAATTACAAAGTTTTTACATAAAAATTCCATTCGTCCAGGCCATTCAAGACATCCCGATATATGCAAAAACTATTAAAGAATTGTGCATAAAAATACCAAGGATGAATATAATAGATAATCCAAGAGTTCAAGTAGTTGGCACTTTATCTGACCTATTATCAGGAAAGGAAACACCCATTAAGTATGAAGACCTAGGAAACCCAATAGTAACTGTTCAAATTTACGGTCAAACCTTGCCCAATGCCTTAGTTGATCTTGGAGCTGCAATCAATATATTGACAACCGCTACTTGCCAAAAGCTAGGCATTACATCTGTAGAACCCACCTCCACTCTGTTAGAATTGGCTGATCGATCTGTGGTTAGGCCGAAAGGCATACTACATGATGTCATGGTCTCGGTTGACTCCTGGGAATACCCAACTGATTTTCTGATAATAAATCCTAAAACTCGACTTGATGGACATCCATTGATCTTAGGAAGACCTTGGATCGCTACCGATGATGCCTATATCGGCTGTTGACAACGAAACATGATCATAACCAAGGGGGCGGATATCAAGAATTTAGTACTATATCCCCCAGCGCAGCCAAGCATCACAATAGTTAAAACTAATAGGCACCCTGTATCATATCT
>APFE031126440.1:113605-133944 GCA_000404065.3 Pinus taeda
TACGCAAAAACTATTAAAGAATTGTGCATAAAAAGACCAAGGAGGAATATAATAAATAATCCAAGAGTTCAAGTATTCGGCACTTTATTTGACCTATTATCAGGAAAAGAAATACCCATTAAGTATGAAGACCCAGGAAACCCAATAGTAACTGTCCAAATTTATGGTCAAACCCTTCCCAATGCCTTAGTTGATCTTGGAGTTGCAATCAATATATTGACAATCGCTACTTGCCAAAAGCTAGGCATTACATCTACAGAACCCACCTCCACTTTGTTAGAATTGGCTGACCAATCCGTGGTTATGCCAGAAGGCATACTACATGATGTCATGGTCTCGGTTGACTCCTGGGAATATCCAACCGATTTTATGATAATAAATCCTAAAACCTGACTTGATGGAAATCCATTGATCTTAGGAAGACCTTGGCTCACTACTGTTGATGCCTATATCGGCTGTTGGCAAGGGAACATGATCATACCCAAGGGGGGCGAATATAAAGAATTTAGTACTATATCCCCTAGCGCATCCAAGCATCACAATAGTTAAAACTAATAGGCACCATGTATCATATCTTACTCATAACATTAGATCTCCATTAACTATACAAGAAGCACTTGAGTTCAAAGACCAAATAGAAGATGATGCCATCAGTAATTTCATTAGTCAAACTGAACTCACATCTCGTACCCAGTGTCATATGATAAAAGCAACATTTGATAACGAAGTAGAAGAGAAACCTCTGAAAGATATACATGATCACATAATCCATGTCACTTCAGTTGTACATAGAAAAATTGTGGAAATTGAACCTGGAAAAACCTTAAACATTAACGCTGACCTTGCACTCGAGCAAGAAACAAAGCTTATCCATATCTTAAGGAAATATAAAGAAGCATTTGCATGGGATTACCCTGATATGAAAGGAATTGACCCTCAATTATGTACACATCACATCTACATAGAAAATGATGCAAGACCCATTAGGTAGCCTCAGAGAAGACTAAATCCTCATCTAAAAGAAGTAGTAAAAGCCAAGCTTCAAAAAATTTTAGATGTTAACTTCATCTACCCTATCTCTGATAGTAAATGGGTCTCCCCGCTTGTGGTGGTACCGAAAAAGAATGGGAAGTGGAGAATCTGCGTGGACTACAGGGAGCTAAATAAAGCAACGCAAAAAGATCACTTTCCTCTCCCATTCATCGACCAAGTATTGGACACTTTGGCAGGGAAGAAATTATTTTCTTTCCTCGATGGCTTCAGTGGGTATAACTAAATACAGATTTCCCCTGAAGATCAGGACAAAACTACTTTTACTTGTCCTTGGGGAACATTCGCCTACCGAGTTTTACCTTTTGGTTTATGTAATTCCCCTGCCACATTCCAAAGGGCTATCCTTAGCATTTTTGCAGATCTAATAAATGAAGGAATGGAAGTATATATGGACGACTTTACTCTATACGGAGATGAGTTTGATCCAGCATTGGACACACTAGAAAAAGTCCTACAACGTTGCATAGCCATCAGGCTTTGTTTAAGCCATGAAAAATGTTACATGATGATGATGGAAGGACTTAATTTAGGACACTATATTTCAGCAGCTGGCATTCAGGTAGACCCAGCCAAAATCCAAATACTTTTGCTTATTCCTACTCCTACTACTAAAACAGAGGTACGTACCTTTCTTGGATTCTCTGGTTACTACAGAAGATTTATAGAACATTATTCACGTATTGATGTACCATTGTATGTACTAACTGGTAACATTGATTTTCTTTGGACAGAAAAATGTGAACGTGCCTTCAACAATATGAAGAAGCTCATATCTACAGCCCCAGTCCTTCGGGGACCGAATTGGGATTTTCCATTCCAGATATCATCTGATGCCTCAGACACGGCCATTAGAGCGGTCCTTGGATAGGAGGAGGATAGAAAACCATATGCAATTTATTACATTAGCAAAAATCTATCCCCTGCTGAATTAAATTATACTGTCACTGAAAAAGAATTTCTAGCTGTCATACATGCTGTCAATAAATTCAGACATTACATTACTGGATATCCTATTATTTTGTACACAGATCATTTTGCTATAAAATATTTAGCAAACAAGCCTATCACAAATGGCTGAATAACTAGATGGCTGATTTTATTGTAGGAATTTGATATTACAATCAAGGATCGACCCGAGAAAGAAAACCCGGTAGTTGATTTCCTCTCAACAATGCCAAAACCAGTTGATGCAGCAAAAGTTGAAGATCAATTTCCAGATGAGAATCTCTTTGCCATCGCTGTTCAAACACCCTGTATGTTGATGTTGCCAATTACCTAGTAGTAGGTAAGTTACCAAAGCATCTAACCCCTAATGAGCGAAAACAGATTGTTCAGCGAAGTACCAGATTTTCCGAGATTGGGGGCTATTTGTTTCACACAGGGGCAGACATGCAAATCAGGAGATGCGTTCGACAAGACAAAATTTTTGATATTTTGAAAGCATGCCATGACCAACCATGTGGTGGACATTTCGCTGGTCGCAGGACTGCACATAAAGTATTACACACATGGTATTATTGGCCCACAATTTTCAAAGATGCAAAGAAATTTGTCCAAGCATGTGACAGTTGCCAGAGAGCGGGACGCCCTAGTCAGTCGGATGAGATGCCTTTGAAACCACAGCTAGTCATCGAACCATTTGAGCGTTGGGCTCTTGATTTCGTGGGACCAATCAACCCACCATCAAACCAGAAAACATACATTTTGGTGGTAACAGAATATGTCACCAAGTGGGTTGAAGCAGAATCCTTGCCTAGAGCTACAGAAGAATCTATTATACAGTTCCTACTCCATCTATTTGTACTCTATGGCGTCCCTAGAGAGATAATTACAGATGGAGGGCCACAGTTTTCTAGGAACAGAATAGCGGCAACACTCAACAACTATCATGTCCAGCATAAAATTACCACCCAATATCACCCACAGGCAAATGGGCAAGTAGAAAGCAGCAATAAGTTAATAGAAACAATTGTAACAAAAACAGTTGCATCACATAGACGCGATTGGGCTGCCAGACTACCTGAAGCACTGTGGGCTTATAGAACAACATGGAGAAGCACCACTGGTCACTCACCTTACCAGCTAATGTTCAGAAAACAACCTATTTTTCCTATAGAATTTGAAATCCAAACATTACGAACAACAAAAGAAGTTGGTTTAGATTTAACTGAGGCACAGACTAATCGACTACAACAGATCAATGAGCTGGATGAAATTAGGCTCTCTGCACTTCAACACACTGCCCTGATACAGCAGTAGAAAGCTAAATGGCATGATGCTCTCATTAAAAATAAAGTCTTCCACAAAGGAGACTGGGCTCTTTTATATGACTCCAGGTTTCAGGACTTCCTCGGGAAACTCTAGACTCGTTGGCTGGGACCATATGAAATTCAGAAAGTACATGACAATGGTACCCTTACCCTGATTACTGTTGATGGTTCTGGATATACCTTTAAGGAAAACGGCCATCGAGTCCATCTTTATCGCAAACCACTTACTTGGGAGTCCTTCTGCCAACAACTACGCCAAAATTCAGATTTGGAGATCTTAGGGGAGGAAGACAAGTCTTCCTCACCTGTAACTCACTAAGAAATTTACTTTCCCTTACAATTTGTACATAACTTCTTGAATTATTTTTGTACATATATTTGCAATAGGTTTTGTTACTTTTGATGTTCCTTTTCCAAAAGGAACAACACTTGTGATTTTTGCTGTCCCTTTTTTTAAAAGGAATAGCACTTTTGGTTTTCTGTTGTTCCTTTTCAAGAGGAACAACACTTTGTGTTTTTGCTGTTCCTTTTCCAAAAGGAACAGCACTTGTGATTTTTGTTGTTCCTTTTTCAAAAGGAACAACACCTTGTGATTTTTGTTGTTCCTTTTTCAAAAGAAACAACACTTTGTGTTTTTGCTGTTCCTTTTCCAAAAGGAACAACACTTGTGATTTTTGTTGTTCCTTTTCCAAAAGGGACAACACTTTTTTCTTTCTATTGTTCCTTTTCCAAAAGGAACATCACTTGTGTGTTTTGCTGTTCCTTTTTCAAAATGAACAATACTTGTGTGTTTTGTTGTTCCTTTTTCAAAAGGAGCAACACTTGTGTGTTTTTGCTATTCATTTTCCAAAAGGAACAACACTTTTGATTTTTGTTGTTCCTTTTCGAAAAGGAACAACACTTTTTTATTTCTGTTGTTCCTTTTTCAAAGGAATGGCACTTGTTTGATTTTGTCGTTCCTTTTCAAAAGGAACGACACTGTTGATTTCTACTGTTCCTTTCTCCAAACGAACAACATTTGTGAACTGTTGTTGTGCCCTTCCTCGAAAGGAACACTACTTATATGATTTTGCTCTCCTTGTGAAGCAGCTTGTTCCTTCTGCTATTCTAAATTAAGGATGCTTATTGCTAATGTTCTTTCAAGTCTTTTTGAATACGGCTATGCACTTATGTGATGGAAACAAAAGCACAGCATACGAAAATCAGTAAATCATAAATCGCTATCTTTATAAGAGACAGCCCTGAGTTGGTGAAAGGATGCAGGGAAAGACATGCTTATTTATCATCTTTTGCTGCCATTGCTCTACTAATTCCGTTTTGATTGGTTATCTGTATTATGATGGTTCCTTTTTTAATCCTCTCTGATTATCATTCAACAATAAGAGCAAAGGATCTATACCTTTCTATTGGGATATTAAGACTTCTTCCACTGCTCCTACTCTTAAGGAGTGTTGAACCACCCTTTGTGTATAAACAGGAAAGGCTCTTTATTAAAAACAAGAAGAAAAAAGAAGCAAAACATGGTCGCTAAATTGTCAAATTGCAGGATAGGAAGTCTCATTACAAGCTGGCCTACCATGATCATCAGGGCAGAAGCGAAGTGGCATTCCCACTATGGCCACCACACCTGGGAAATGGTCCAAAAGGTATATCAAACAAATAACCCTTGGAACAGGAGGTCTCATCACAAGCCGGCCTGCCCACTATTCGCTCCTCCCTCGTGAATGGAATTATGACTAACTGGTCACCAAGCCAACATAATGGCCTACATTTTGACATTACAAAACGCTTCCTGACATACACAAAGGACTATGGTTCCAAGGGTGAAACAAACAACTCTGCCAAGGTTATGGACACTTGTCGGCAGCAGAGCACTGTTAATGGTATTGAAGTCGCATTTTTACACCAATAGGTAAGAAGATTGCATCCTCTTGTTTCTTATGCTGTGGTAATTAATTATATAATATTACTCAACCATATAACACATGACTATATATTATCACGAATCATTACGGAACTAGTGACAGTGACCGCATGAGACTCTCTATTTATGGCAAATGTCTTATCCCCGAACTTCCATCAAATCACCGCAGTCCCTTACGTATTAAAGCGATATAACTTTATACCTCGATTTCAGTAATAGGTTGTTTTTGTAAGCATGGCATATTTCCATAAGTTGTTCCATAAAGACCTTGTGGCAGAACAGACGCTGCTCCTTTATTTGACGACTGGGACAATCTATCACATTGCGGGGGGAGGTAACCTCATCATTCCCCAGAGCACGTGTCAGTCCATTATTTGAGAAATTGTGTACTCGGGTACAACATGGCTCAATGATATTATCTTTTTCTATTTTTGTTTTCTTCTGCATGAGCTGCTGTTCGAAGCCATTTCCACTGCATACGCCGTAGCGTTATAATTTGAATGAGTAATATGCCATCAGCTTCTCTGCGTTTCAATGAACATATGTCGTTCCTTTGAGAATTTGTAGTGAAACTATGGGAGGAAGGTCAGTTCGCCGAGAACCGCAAGTATTAACTGTTTCGGCTGCAACCCAAAGAATCCTGAAGAAAGCAGGATGGTTGACCTATCTCGACCGCCTGAAGGAGTCCAATGAGACAATAGCGATTGAATTTTTACAGAATTTACAGGAAGACTACTCCACAGTAAGAAGAAGACGAATAGCAGTCACCGATGACATAATAGCAGAAGTCTCGGGACTACCAGCCACTGGACCAGTATGGACGATAAAAAAGGAAAGGCTGCAGAAGATTTTAGAAATCTTTCAGGATGAGGGCCAGAGCTTGACAATTCAAGGAAAGGGGGTGCTGCCAGCAACGCTAGGAGAGCCAGGGGCGGAATTAGAAAAAATCATCCAAAGCTACATCACCTGTGAAGGCAGAAAAGACGTGGTAAGACCACAACATCTTAAACTCCTAGCTGTCTTAAAACAAAAATGTTCTATGAATTTACCTGCATTGTTGAATTCACTACTACATGACATTGCACGAAGCATGAAAAAAGCACAGCACGTAGAGTCAGTCGTCAGCCACCACAGATTAATTTGGTTGATAGTTAACTATAGTCTCACCTAGCAGCAGAGCAGCTGGGAAGAACTAATTACCATCATCAGTGGAGGGTCGGCCACATTTGGACGCCCGAAAAAATGAAAACAAGTTGGTAGCACACCCCAACGTTCAAAAGAACGGAAGAAGGACACTTGCACAATGGAGCAACCTGAAAAACTTTCTAAAAGATCGAAACATGACACCAGCACACCCGAACAACTAGAAAAACATAGAAAATCGGCACGGCTAGCATGGCTACGACGGGAGTTGGAGAAGCCCTAGGAAGGCACGAGCCAGGCAATAGAAATCGAAGATGAGCAGTCTGCAGAGGTAGAAACAGAAGAAGAAGACGACGAGGAAGCAAAGCAGTCTACAGAGACAGAAACGGAAATAGAAAACGACGAGGAAGCATAGA
The DNA here is from genome assembly GCA_000404065.3 of Pinus taeda. Classification (NCBI taxonomy): domain Eukaryota; kingdom Viridiplantae; phylum Streptophyta; class Pinopsida; order Pinales; family Pinaceae; genus Pinus; species Pinus taeda. The sequence goes on from APFE031126440.1 coordinate 120,412, forward strand.
AGTCTGTAGAGACAGAAATGGAAGAAGAAGATGACGAGGAAGAAGAACAATCTGCAGAGGCAGAAACAGAAGAAGAAGAAGAAGAGGAGGCAGAACAATCTGCAGAAAGAGAAGAAGAAAAAGATGAACAATCTGAAGAGGAAGGAGGCGAGGGAAAAGAAGCTGAGCAGTCCGAGCAGGAGGAAGGAATGGAACAGCAGGAAGGTAGCCCATTACAAGACCCATTAAGGGAAGATGAATTGGCCAACATTTTGGCCAATATGGGAGAATATGGCCAACCCCTGAGTCCATCAAACCTCCATGCCATAGAGAAACCCCAGGAGAAACATGCACCCGAGGAATCGCATGCAGAAGAGGTGGAAGTAGAAAATTTGTCCGTTCATAATGAGAAGATATCAGAAAACGCTAAGCAGGAACAACCCATTCCTAAACAGAAGGCACCACAAGAAAGTCTGGAGGAAATAAGGGCAGAAGAAGAATTAGCCCAAGAAATAATAGATCCAAGTAAGGTTCTTACTCCGGAACGGCCACCCCAGGGAGAAAATCAGGAAGCTATCCATAGTCCAAACCGCAATGAACAGCCTGTTGTTCCTTCTAAAGAGATGATGGAAATAAGGGAATTACGAAAGGAATAGCAGAGATTGTTGAACATAATAGTCCAGCTTCATCAGCAGATTAGGTTTCTAAAGGCGAGGCAAAGGGTAAAAGGGACTTTAGGAAGAAAAGGTCTGACCACACCAGTAAGATCCCTTAAGGGCAAGAAGCGGAGGACCAGAATCCATCCCATTGCTCAAAACCCTGACAAAAGCCAAACTGTTGTTCCAAATGAAGCTGAAAAGCAGACTGTTGTTCCAATTGAAAAGGAATAGAAGTGGGCTGGAGTTCATGTTAAAATTGAAACGGATGATAATATGGTTCAGACAGAGGCACCACCTTCGGGAGTAATAAGGGTTCTGAACTCGAAGCAGCGCAATAAGAAAGTTCAAGTAAAGCTCATGGCCTCCACGACTACATGGAAAAAGGATCCGAAAATGATAACCCTTCACAAAAATTTGAAGCAGGCCCAGCAAGAAGTAGAAACGCTTAGGGAGCAAACGGTCCCCCAAGAAAAATATGAAGAACTACAGAAACAGCTAAGGAACGTCAACTTATCTGAAAGCCAAGCTTTCGAAGGATGGCGAAGGGAACAAGAGAAAGTTGCAAAGGTAACTCGTAGATTAGATGTAGTTATCAAACGGATGGATACCTTGTGTTCCCTATACAATGACGTCCTAACATGTAGAGCCCCTGCCAAGAACTATGCCCTATTTCTAATGGAAAGGTATTTACAATTGAAAATAAAGGCTGTTAAAGCAGGTGCTCTCATACAAATTAACACTATAGATGATTTTATATATTGCTGTAAACATTATGGGGTAAAAGTGCAAAAGTTATTGTGTGAATTTTACTTGCATAACCTTGGACTAGAACAAGAGACCGAACTAAACCCTGGCCCTTTTGTTGGGGACATTCAATTGCAAGAATTTATCTCATTTGCAGTCAATCAAATTAAATGGCTTAAAGCCTACAACTCTTTTCAAAGACAAGAAAACGGATTATATCTATGGGTAAGAGCTAAGCCTAGGGACCCAGAATAGTTATGGAGGAGACATAGAAATCTCATGAAGGCTCCAGGAGTGATTGAAGCATTAGGACCCATGCATGAAGCAATCATTCGGAAGGGACTTGAATACTTTTCCTCTATTAAATACCCTGTCGTTGAAGCAGCTAAATTTCGATATCGAATATCTAATCAGAACATCCAGCTCAGAGAACCATTTAAGCATGAGAATTTTAAACTTGCTGCTAACCGATTCCCCCTCTATGGCGAAATTTTTTTGAGGGCAGGGCCATCCTGGTTAGGATATAGGTTCCGGAGTCCAATCATTTCGCATCCTGCACCCGGATACCAAGCCCTGTATGAGATGCCTGAGGGCCAGACATGCCATTTCTTTGATCATTTAGTTTCGCATCACGGCTGTAGGCCCTCACACGAGATTCCATCTCCAGCCTGCTCACTCACTGCTTTGCATGTCAACTACAATGTTTCATGAGGCCATGAAAAAGGGTAAGCTGGGGGGTGTGTGGAGTATCAAAGAAGGTATATTTCGATGGTAATTTCAGCATATTTTCATTAGAACTTATAAGCCTTTTGCATTAGAAACTTAGACAATAATAAGGATTTATAACGAAACACATGAGATTAAAAGAGAACGCTGATAATTGTCATTCCTATGTGTAGGAGGGAGGAAAAATGGAAAGTGGCCATCCCAAAGAAAAAGACAAAGATGAATTAATCGTTGTCCCTTTGACGGGAGACCTCATGCAAACCAGATCAAAACGGACCAACCCAGGAAAGGAAGCAGAGATACCAGCTCGGAGCAGAAAAGGAAAGAAGTGACTCAGGATTAACGATTCTGCGAATCCCTCAGGATCTTAGATCCTGAGGGATTGCTATTTTATCTATTTCTGCATCTAGATATCTCCATAATCATCCTTATATAAGGGATAGCGTTGTTGGCTAGAGGGGAGGACTTTTTCTGTAATTCCTTTTAAGAAGTATCAAGACTATGATCTTTATGTTCTGTTAAAGACTTGAGTTACTGTAATTCTACTTCATGCATTAATACAGACTTGGTTACTCTTTTATCTTTGAGTCTGGATAAATCGTAAGCGGTGTACCCCTGGAGGCTAAGGGCCCGGCCCTGGAGGACACTTGCTCTTGTACCATTACGCGTGGTTTCTGTGTGGTTTGTTTATCAGCATGATCTGGTAATCTGTTGTGTTTTAAGAACATTTATATTACATGATTTGTTATGTTTAACTCATTTAAGTTTCCTGCAAACAAAAGTCTTGTATTGATGCTACATCATGTTACCAATCCTTTAAGTGTTGGTTAATCTCTACAGGATACTGTCATTCCATTACAGAGTTTTATGCGATTGTGCTTTAGCATTACAACATTTATCTTGAAGAGTCTGATTTCACATAGTTATTTGGATGTTACTGTTTTCGTCTTGAGATGCAATCGTATGCTTCTATTTAGAGTGATAACAGAGTCAGATTAAGCACGTTGTGTTTATATGGTTTTTAGTATTATTTTATCTTGGATCCATAAGTAGTGTTTTTCCATAGTATGTGTACATCTTTAAGAGCGAAGGATTGATGTTTGGATTGGTGTGATTAAATATAGTTACATCTTGACGAACTTGGTTACTGCTTAGTTCTAACTTGTTGTTCCATTTGAATTGTTGTTCCATTTCTGAATTGCTGTTCCATTTCAGTTGTTGTTCCATTTCAATTGTTGTTCCATTTCAATTGTTGTTCCATTTCAAGATTGCTGATCTACTGTTTCATTTACTTTCCATTTCTTATTTGTTAAGGACAGTCTCAGGCTGTAGTGAGCATCAACATCTGCTACTTGGCTCCCAGACCTATGATATTCTCCCATCAATTATGAAAGGGATGGGTTATTGCTACCAAACCCTTGACTGGTGTGCTGTTTTATTTCATTGCTATTTTCTTTACTTGCCGTTTCATTTCTATTCATTAAGGACGATCTTAGGCTGTAGTGAGCGTTAGCGTCTACTACCTAGCTCCCATACCTCAGATCTGTTCTCATCAGTTATGAAAAGGATGGGTTATTGCTACCGAACCTTTGACTGATGCATTGCTTCGGGTGATTTAGCCTTTTGAAGTAGTTAAGTTGTAGACACGCATTAATTTACTCTTGTAGTTTTAAAAGCTGTACTACGAGCATTACTCTGACAAATTCTAAGCCTCAGACTAAGACACTCTTTGAAATAGCAATACGTTCCCGGATTGACATATTAATGTGAGGTAACTAGAGGTGAAAGAGACCCTTTTTATAGCTCTACACATCCCATCTAGGAAGTACATCCAGCCTAACTACGACTAGATTCAATTTAGTAATTTCTCGGGCACTGTTCAAGTACCCTTGCAACAACAAGGATAGCTTTTGGAAAAGAAGGGCATCCTCTGTTATCGCAAGGGCAGCCTTTTTTGCAGCAAGGGCTTTCTGCGCAACAGCAAGGGCAGATTATCCCACAACAAGGTCACCTGCAGAACCCACAAGGTCAGTACTTCCAACAGTTGTAGCAAGCTGCGCAGCAACAGATGAAATATGCTCTGCATACCTCTCAATCCCTACCCTCGCAGGGCCAACCTCTACAAACCCAGGGACAAATTTTGCAACCGCAAGGTCAACAAAAGCAACTGGGCAGCAACAACCCTTATACACCTATCAACAGGGGAAACCCTTGCAAGGATAGGTTCAAGGTCAAGTCCTGCAGCAGAAGGTGTAGAATCCTCTTGTCCACGGCCAACAGGTTCAGAATCTTGTCAATAATGGGCACCAGGTACAAAACCCCCATGTCCAAGGACAACAGGCCCAACAACCCTATGTTCCGAGACAATAGGTCTGATACCCATATGTCCAAGGTCAACAAGCTCAACATCCTTTTAACGCATACATTGCCTATCAACAACCTGTGCATGGAAAATTTCAAGGTATTCAAGGTCTGAATCCTCTCTTTGGTCAAGGTAATCGGCAATGGGAGTAGCCTCAGATGCCATATGGCCAAAACCCCCCACTGTGGGGTCAAAATCCTTACCAGCAGGGATGGGCTTCTCCTTATGGGCTCACCTATCGACCTCTCAGGCCTTTTAACACTCAATTACCTTTCTTGGCTACACTTGAGTTGATGGATGTATCACGTCTTACAAATGATCCGATTCTTCATTCGTCGTACTAGCCTCTGGCGCCATCCAAGATACCAAGTGATTGCCCAAAGTTCGATGGGAAAGCTAAAGAAGATCCTCAAGCCCATGTGATGACATATCACCTCTGGTGCTCGTCAAACTCATACGTGGACGATTCCATTCGTCTTTGTCTTTTCCAATGAACCCTTACGAGTGCCACAGAAAAATGGTACATCGAGTTACCTTGGAGTACTTTTCATGACTTCAGTTCGTTAGCCATGGCCTTTCTCACGCATTTTCATCTGCCAGATTGTTATGAAACATGTACCTATCTGCTCACATCGCTTAAGCAAGACACTACGACACACATCTCTTATCATATCCATGAATGGATTCATAGGTGTCGACTGATCAAGTTTGAGATAGCTAATCAGTTGCTCACTAATTGATTTACCAAATCATTCGTAGCCCCTATTGCTCACGATATAGCCATGGGTGGATGCGTCACTGAAGAGCAAGCCATCGCTCATACCCAGTACTTGGACCTGGTCTACTCTTAGTTTGGCACCTTATATGAATTATTACCTAATGCTCCACAACCATCATCCGATCCCATGACTTCAAAGTCACGTGTTGTCCCTCCCATTGATGGAGTTATTGGTTCAGTATCCCAGACCCCTGTAAAAAATTATTCCAAATAGAAGTTGGTCTCGAATACTGCTCCCAACAGTTCATCTCAAAACTCTCCAGGCCTTGGTAAAACCTCAAAGGTCCACATTGTCCAATCTATCACAGCGGACAAATCCTTAAAAGGAGAAAATAAAGGCAAAGGCAAAGCTAAAGCCGATGCCCCGAAACAGGGTCCTCCCAAATTGTCTGCCGGCGAATCATCATAACGGAAACCTAAGTATCCCTGCCTCATTTGCGAGGAGGATCACTATACTAAGGATTGTCCATGACGATTCGAAGTTAGTTGATTGCTCAAGGGGACCCTTGCTATCCTCAAAGAGCCCATTCTGTCTCAGCAAACTAATTTAGTAGACCAAACCCAATTTTCTTCCTCTGGATCTCAAGTGTTCATGATGATCATGCCCATTAATGTGGCTACCCTATTCAAGGATTATCAAACTCCAGCTCCCACAACAAGGAAAGAAAAAGAAGTTCCACCTACTTCTTCTACCTCGAGTTCTGGCCCTCTGCAAATCGAGCGCCCTAACCCTAATTCCGCTCCTCAACCACCATCCCATGTTGTGCTACGAAAACCCTCGTACAACCCCAATGTCCAAGCCACTCAATATTACAACATTGTTGAAGATTTGGCTTAGGTGTCGTCAGCTATGTCAGCTCTCGAGGTACTCCAAAGTTTCCCATCACAGCAGAAATCTTTTCTGTCAGCTAACAGGGGAATTGATCCCACCGATTCTAATTTGATTTGTTTTGATCTAGAGAACCATGTTCCAAGGCTCCCTCATCAGATTGCCTTTCTTATTCAGGTAATCATTAATGAAAAGACCATCCATCGCATTGTCATCAATGAAGGTTCTTCTACCTGCATCATGTCAACTGTGTGCTAGAAGGCTATTGGTTCCTCTACACTGAACCATTCTCGGAACACATTGGAAGCTTTCGATGGGTGTGATTCGCGGCCATTCGGTGTTTTACCCAACATTGCCATCACTGTGGAAGGCAAGACAGTGCAAGTCGAAGTAGAGATTATTGACGCCAATCTCAATTATAATCTTCTACTCGGCCAAAGTTTGACTCATGCCATGCATGTTGTGGGCTCCTCTTTGTTTTGTGTGATCTGTTTTCCCCATCAAGGGAGGATTGTCACAGTTGATCAACTGTCTTTCTTTGCCTCTTCCTCGTCTAATGGAAACGTTTCGTATGTCAAGCACTCTAGTGCTCCCTTTGAGAGTGTGGGGGCAGGTCTCTTCAAATATTCTTCCTTAATGGGGATTTTTCCACTTCCCACCTCCTCATGTAGCCTCCGTCAACATGATCTCGGTCAAATCTGATCCCTATGTCATACTTGTGCCAGATCCAGTTGGTGCTTGGGGTGACGTCATGCTGCTTAGTCCTCCAAAGTCAATTACCTAGAAATCATTTCGACTGTGGACTTTGAATCCTTTGATTCTCATATCTCGAAGACCTCTCTCGATATGTATTCTCAATTCCCTTGGCTTGGTGCTTTGGAATCATCTGATACCTTAGCTGAGACCTTCCTCGCCGATGAAGGTGTCATGGAAATCATGTCGCTCAAGGAACGACCATGGATCGATAACCATCATCGCTCCTTGTTCCTACCTTGCTCGACGATCATGTCTACTACTTTCAAAGAATCCTATTCCTCGTTGTTCATTGATGTGTCAGTTTGTCCTGACATAATCAAGATCTCTCAACTAAGGGTACCTTTATCCCTTCATGGATTCAGGAGTTTTCACCCTACCCAAGTTTTCACGAACTATCCTCTGACTTGTAACCCTCCCTCGTCGTGGGGGCATGGGGGCAAAGCCTGATATGAGTTCCACTCCATTATTTGGCCGAGTCGATGCTTACTCATCATGACAACGATAAAACTTCGATGTTCATCTGTGTTGATTGATTATGCGAGTCCCAACATGGAATCTCTCAAAAAGTACTATGCTTAGGTCATCCTGCATGGTTACTTATGTACATTAGTGTGTGATTCATTTCTGTACAACATGGTTTTGTGTGAAAGTTTTCAAACATCTCTCCTATTTACTATGCTTTCTTGCTTTTCGTCACTCTGGGCATCAAAGAATTGGTTGTCAACCTGGATTCACAGCTTGTCATCCTTCAGCTCAATGAGCAATATTCCATCAAGAACCCTCAAATATTACGAATGTATCTTCATATCGATTTGTTGCAAAGATATTTTGATTATATTACATATCATCATATTCCTAGACGCATGAATACATTAACAGATGCATTAGCTAATTACGTGTTGGATAGACATTCGCAAAACATGTAAAAGACAAGACAAACCATTTGTTCCATAATAGACAAGAAAATATAACATATATACATATGTGAGAATGTTTGATACATAAAAACCCAAAAAAATAATATGTATGTCAATAATAACATCGGTGGCTTACAGACCTCGTACATCTGTGGTACACGGGCCTCAAAAAATATGTAAGTACTGGACCTAGGAACTACTCAGCATGGTCGTCATGATAGCATGAGACAGCTTGTACTACGTGACTTAGCAATTGGCGGATCCGATCTAAGACTCCCACTGTGTGCCTCTAGTACCACCGAGGCATGTCTCCTATCCGAGCATACTTAGGGGTAGCATGAGTCAACCCCTCGAGGTTCCTCACAATCTCCTCCTCCTTATTGCTCCCTTCCTGATAAGGGGCAACAACATCAATAGGATGGGGATAGCGCCTGGCTATCAGGGACATCCCAGCTGACTGCTCTGGTCCAACATCTACATACATAATAGAAATGTTATAAGCATGAATATATCAAAAACAATTTAAAAACATCAAAATCAAAATTTGGTTTGGTTTTTACCTTCGTCATAAAATTCCTCCCCATCTGGCAAGGGCATATCCAGGTCTCCATGGAAATCAGTGCTGATGTATGACCAGTCCTCCACAACGATTTTTTGTCCTCGTAGCCACGAAAATAATGCTATTCGGTAGGACATCTACAGACCCCCAGTGATCCTGGGCATCAAACGACTCCAGCGGGCCACCGGAAGGTTGCGTGGTGCAGGAGGATTAATCTCAGTCAACTGATGTTGGAAAAATGGCACTCGTTCAAGGAAAAAGGTCACGAGTACTGATTCGAAGCCAAATTGCTTTAGATTTCCTACCTTGGCCTTGGAAAACTGGCACTTGATATTCATCTTCATGGCCTATGCCTGATTGAAGATCGTAGGAGTTGTGCAGTCAATGATGTAAAGGAACTTCAGATTATTAATATCATGTTCCACCTGGGACCCCACCACTCTGTTGATGTTCAGCAGAAGCACCCTCAGTGTCAAATCCCACGCACTAGAAATCTTGATATTCCTACTTTTGGATTTCAGGGCCTCAGGACAATGCGCGGCAAGCAGGGAAGATATGCTTGCCTTGACCAGACGTGACCCATACAAATTCACTAGATCACCTATGCAAGATAGCCCAGTAATGAAGTAGATGTCTGAAGTTGTCAACTCCAATGCTTGGTCCCCAATGACAAAAATCTCAAGATTGAAGTCCCAAAGGCTTATCAAATACCGAAACAATTTGGGTTGGGCCCACATCCCTGGTGTAAGGAAAAATTTGAGGAGCCCGCAAGCCCTCAAAGCCTCTAGGAAATTTGGATCATTCATTGCTTGGATGTCCACATCTTCGTGTTCTCTTTCCTTTTAATCCACCATTTTCGGCAATTTTTCTCCTACAAAAGCCATTTATTTGAGTCAATCATCAATTTTGACACATAAAAATCAAGTTTTAATGGTCAGTTCTTGAGAAAAATTGTTTTTTCCCTATCCATGGCACCAGTGCGCCTATTTTAGAAATAGTCGCACTGGTCAGCATGGAGGGTTGTACAAATAGCCCTCGGCCGGCGCGATCCCGTGCTTGGAAATCGCACCAACCAAGGGCAAATTTTTTTCTCAAAAACCTCCCTAAAAATTCAAAAAAATGGTTAAAAGCATAAATAAATAGCATGAAAATGGAGCTCAGGGCCTCGACTGTTACCTAGAACTGATGACCCATCAATTTACCTCCTGGATCTCCCGCACTCTCCTCCGGAAAAGCTAGGGAAAAATTGGGTAAAAATTCTTCAGTGCAAAGGTAAAATGGTAAATGGTAAAAATATATTTACTTTTCCCCTTTTTATTCATTTTTTCATGAAAATATTAAGTTTTGTTAATATTTTTGACCTATTCTGCTTCAAGGACTCAATAATACACTTTGCCTTGTGCAGCGACAAGTGATGGATGATCGACGACGACGGTGAGTCATATTTCAACTCTTTTCTCGACTTGTGAAACCTATATGAAAAGATCATCGAGTATTTTTTCCCTTTTTGACTTGTTAAAGAGAATAAAAATGGGGGGTCCGCTTTTAGCTCTTTTCTGACCCTTTAAAAATGAAAAGATGGCCGAGCCCTTTTGGTTTTGAACTCGTTAACGAATGCGAAACGTTGTGCACCCAGTATAAGTTTACCCTTTTTTTGGGTTGGGAGGCACTATTTACGAAAACGTTACTCCTTAACTGAAGTGGTCAAGTTGTTCTCTCCAGTATTGTTCTCTACCTTTTTGAGCTCGAGAGACACAAATGTATGAAAAGGGACCATGTGGAGTTTTATTTTACGTGTCTTTTCAAACTCTCTAAACATGAGAAAGATACCGATTTACACCTTTGTCAGACTCGTTAAAATATTAAATGGTATCAGATTCGTCACCATGACGAACACGAGCTTCTCCTTCCTAGGCCTCGTTAAACTTAGTAGGTTGAATTCGTCCAAAGGATGAACTTACAGTGCAAGCACATGCTGTCCCCTTCAAGTTTGTGATAAAAAATAATTGGGGTACTCTCTAGAAACAATGGGGGAAATTTTTTGAAATCTATTGATTTGTGTCGGAATCTTACTCTTGAACATGAAACTCTTTGCTTCGTGTCGGGCTGGGACATCCTCCTTTACATCATTGACCTTCCTGGGTTTGGGCCATTCATTTTTGCCTTCCATATGATCTCTGCTATGTCACCATGACCACCAATCCTATGGATCCAAAAGTTGCCCAACCTCGAGTTGTGTCGCCGATATGTTTAGGAGTTGTCCTTCTGCAGTTACTCTTAGCCCTGTTTCTCTGTATCATCCAAAATCATTTTTCATCCTCTCATCTCGCTTCGATGATGTGGGATTCATTATGTCCCTCCTTTGACACGGCCTCTTTCCATCGACATCAACTCAATATTCAGGAATTTGATCGAGGGACTCCCTTCCAGTACCTTAGAGCTTGCATGCCTCAATGGCAAGTTCTTTGCACTTGACAATAAGTTCACATCATTGGCTTTCGATCGAGTGATTTCATGGGTGTTCGACTTCAGTTCCTGTATTCACATTTCGTGAATTGTGCTAATAGTACCTTGAGGGCCATTATCATTATTGGTGGTTTCTCTCGTGCTTATTAACAATTTACATCATTGACTAGTAATCAAGCAACTTTCTAGCATGTTCGACATCAACACATCTATTCGCATGTTAGAATGTGTACTTTGATCAGGTCGTGTTGGAGCGCAAGACCTTGGACTCAGATTAAGAAAGTCTAGGTTGCAAAGTGGTGTGACATGGTTTATGATGATATGCATGTCTCTTTCAGATGGCTAGCTGCGACCAGACCATGAGTTATCATATGTGATCCTTCTCATTATTGGATGGTTGTGACCATACCTTGGTTTCATTATGATCCTCTTTGACAGATGGCTGCATCCATTCCCAGGATCCATTTACATGATCATTCTCTGGATGGTTGTGTCCATGCCATGATTCATGTATCATTTGACAGAGATATCAGTTTATGTATATGTATATGTGCTTGCTTGCAGGTTTTCCAATGGAAAACTGGTTCCCCACACTGATTTATAAAGCATTTCATCCCTCACTCCGGTTCGTCCTTCACGCTTTAGGGGGCATCTGTTACACATCATTTTGTCACTTTCCCTATACTCCCCATTCCTTTATCCTAGAGGATCTCTACAGTGAACCCCGCATGCTTTTCCTTCATGGAGAAAATCCCATTATGTCCCTCTTCATGAGCAGATCATTTCCCTTTTGCACCATTTCCCCTGAAACTTCTTTTTTGCCCAATTTACAAGACCGACGCAAATGAAATTTGTATCCCCCGTGCCAATGTGCAGAGATTAGCACTATTCCCTGCACTGATTAGTGTGACTGAGCTATGTTCCAGTTGCACCGGTCCTATTATGGAAAGTTTTTTGAATTAGAGTTGAAGCTTCCATCTCTAGAGGCTCCGTAATGGAAGTATAGTAAATGGTTTGGCCAGATGGGGTCAAGGATGATAGTTTGGGCTCCTTTCCCCTATAATTATGGAACTACCTTAAGGGATAAGTCCTTCTCCCATGAGAAGAGGATCCATCTCCCATCCATCTTTCCTATATAAACCTCCCTTCTTCCCAAGCACAAACTAGAGTGACTAGTGTGAAAATCAGAGTTAGAGTTTTGGCTAAGTGTAAATATACTAGACAAGCAAGCTATTAATAGTGGTTTAGGTTTAAACCCCATATAGAAATTACCTACATATGAATTCTAAAACACAGAAAATAAATAATGTGAGAGCATAACACAAAAAACACATATGCACAGAGATTTTTCCCTGGATCCCAAAACCGGGACTACTAGCTTGATTTTTCATTATGTTCCTTTCAATGTTACAATAATTATTTATACATGTCGAAGCATATAATACCATGGACCGAAAACCATCACGTCCAAAACCATGGACCGAAAACCATCGTGTCCAAAACCATGTGCGAAAAATATGCACAAAACCATAGGTAGGTCTGCCCGACCTAATATAGGGTCCAAAAAACAAAATTTTATGGGGTGCTGCACCAGACCCCATAGAGGGGGGTTACCTGCACCCCTCAAACCCCCTTTGACCTTCCCTACGCAATCGACACAACGAAGGGGGGGTTCCGCTCCCCTATAATCGCCCGGTTAAGTACGTGGTCTAGTCATGGAAAGAATATAACACAACCCAAAATTCTCCCACTTGTTGTTTTCTTTGCACAGGGGGCCACAAGAGAGCTTAGTCATTTATCCAGCCCTGCAATGCCCATTGTTTCTCTACGCCAAGAGAACTTCTCAGAGCTCACAGATTTTTTCAATGCATCTGCAATATTCTTCAAAGTGTCCACCTTTACCAGCAACACCTTTTGTCTTCTATCATATCCCTCATAAAGTGATACTGAACATCAATGTGCTTAGTCTTTGACTGAAATGCAGAGTTCTTTACTAAGAAAATTTCACTTTGGTTGTTACATTCTATCCTTATAGCTCCATATAATAACCCCATACTTGAACATAATCTCTGCAACCAAACTACTTCCTTGCTTGCATGAGTGGTTGCCATGTATTCTGCCTCTGTAGTTGATAGTGCCACTACAGATTTTTTCTTACTCATCCAATTGACTGCACCTCCAAATAGGTTAAACACATACCCACTTGTAGATCTTCTCTGATCCAGATCTCCAGCCCAGACTGGATCAACAAAGCCATGAATATCCAACACTCTGTCCAATCCTGGTCTTCCTTGGTAGCACAAACCATAATCACTAGTGCCACACAAATACCTGAAAACCCGCTTCACTGTTGTCTAGTGCTCCTTCCCTGGTTTTGACATAAACCTGCTCAGTACTCCCACTGCATGTGCAATGTCTGGTCTAGTACACACCATGGCATACATCAAGCTACCGACTGCACTTGCATATGGAACACGAGACATGTCCTCTTCCTCTTCTTGTGTCTTGGGACACTGTTCAACAGATAACCTCACACCTACAGGAATAGGAACCTTTACCAGTTTACTATCCTGCATATTAAACCTCTGCAGTATTGTCTCGACATACTTCCTCTAATTTAACTAGAGCTTCCTCTTTGCCCGATCTCTTTTAATTTCCATGCCCAAAATATAGTTTGCAGCACCGAGATCTTTCATGTCGAATTTCGAGGACAATTGGGTCTTCAAATCCTGGATATTTTCTTTGTCATTTCCAACCA
>APFE031126440.1:136466-149740 GCA_000404065.3 Pinus taeda
GACTTATTTTTGTTTCTGTTCTGGGACTGTCAGACAAGGCATCACCATTCTGGCTCTCCATATTTTTCCATCTCATCTCCTTCATCAGCAAGGATGATACTATTTCATCAAACTGCAATGCAGTTATATTGCTACCTATTGCAATAACTAGACTATCCCATGAATCTGGTAGAGAACACAACAAACTGATGCACTTATCTTCATATGAAATTTTAATATCAACAGATAATAACTTACTTACCACAGTATTAAATGCATTTAGATTCTCTGTCATCGAGTCTCCATATTTCATCCTCAGGTTATACAACTTTTTCCGCAAGAACATTTTGTTCACCGAAGACTTAGATTGGTACAAAGTCCCTAACTTGTCCCACAAAGCCTTCGTCGTAGCTTCCCCTAATGCATTCAACAATACTGAATCTAAGACACACAATCATATTGTGCTCTTTGCCTTAAGATCCAACTTCTCCCATTCTTCATCGGACATTCCTGTTGGTTTAGTACCCGGATCGACAACAATCCACTGATATTTATCCACCGATAAATCCTCCATCTTTAGTTTCCAAAACTCAAAACTCTGACCATTAAATTTCTCGATCTCTATCTTTCCATTGCTCACCATATCTTTCACCACCAAAATCGATATCACAGATCTCCCACTTAACGGGGTCTACCACAGGCCCAAGCGAAACCCTTCAGCAACAAAGGTGTCCCCTTGAAGCCAAAACAACTATGATATCAAATGTAGGTTTTAAACCTGTACAAAAATTACCTGCATACGAATTCTGAAACACAGGAAATAAACAATGTGAGAGCATAACACATAAAACACATACATAGAGATTTTCCCCTGGATCCCAAAACCACGACTACTAGCTTTATTTTTCATTATGTTCCTTTCAATGTTATAATACATATTTATACATGTCGAAGCACCCAATACCATGGACCGAAAACCATCACATCCAAAACCATGGACCGAAAACCATCACGTCCAAAACCATGTGTGAAAAATATGCACAAAACCATAAGTAGGTCTGCTTGACCTAATATAGGGTCCAAAAAACAAAATTTCCTAAGGCGTTGCCCCAAACCCCATGGAGGGGGGTTATCTGCACCCCTCAAACCCCCTGTGACCCCCCGCTACGCAATCGGCACAACAAAGGGGAGCTCCCCCCCCCCACTCTAACCTCCTAGTTAACTACGTGGGCTAGTCGTGGAAAGAATATAACACAACCCAACAAGTTGTAGCCATTTAGTTGTGTGAGGGAGAAGTGTGATGGTTTGGGGTGAAGCTTAAAGGGAAGAGTCTTTAAACTATTATTGTTTGAAGCCATCATGAAGTGCTAACAGAAGTGTGTGGGAACCTAGTCTTGTTAGACTCAGAAGACTGCAATGTCAAGATGAATGGTTGTAATCTCTCTTTGATATTAATATATGAAACCATTGATTGATTTCCTACATGTTTTGTAATATTACCTATTCGTGTTTTAATGGTTCTTGACTCATTAAGTAGGTTGAATTGAAAATTTTCTATTATTATGTTTGTGTGTTGTTATTGTTTACTTGTTTCAGGAGCTTGAAGAAGAAAGCGAGAGATTGTTGGAGTGAGAAAATGAGGACATCATCAAGCAGGATAAGCGACCAAGACGTAGACCCTCTTGATTGATTCTAATCTAAGGAAATCTTCCATAGAATGTATCTGTTGTGGCTAGATCCATTATCAGGCTAGAGGAATTTGATCGTGTTTGCACTTATAATTTTACTTCACCATAAGGATCCATCCCAGCAGCTGACATAGAGCAAACATGGTGAGCAGTGTTGTTGATCGCATGCAAATGATCTAGCAACATGCATGTCGTTGAGTGCACACATGCAATCCAACCCATTCAACACACTCACTAGGGCGAAGACAAGAAGCAATTCCAACTGGGGATAAACATGCACTTTGGAAAGTTTATGCACATGACCACCAACACACACTTGAAGATCAGCACAGACATTATGCATCAGTGTGTTGCCAGTTCGACCGTACCCGAAGAAGATGATGTGCATGTTAGAAGATGAGTTGGATGAACGGGCCGAACCATTACACCAGTCACAACAGAGGCAAGTGTTCACTTCAACAAGATGTCACCATGAGGTGCATGCACACCATCATGGACGACCAAGCTTGGCATCAGCTCATCAGTTTCACCATCACAAGCATGTCAAAGAGTTGGTATCACCACAATGGACCGAGTGTCAGTGATGTCTTGCAAGGATTTCTCAAGCCATATTATCTCACATGAGTACATTTGCATTGTAATGTTGAGTGATGTCAAGTGTAAGTCAAGTATCAACAGTTGGATGTAACAATCATAGAGTAGGTGAAGAGTCATGAGGGTAGTTGAACTATCACAAAGGGGAATGACAAGGGTCACCCCACCCTTTACTATAAATAGACCCTCATAACTCAATGCATAGGCTTTTTGTTAGCCAAGCTTCTACTAAGACTATCTTGAAGAAGGCTTGGATAGTATTGTAATGCGGCTTGGCTTCTCCACCGAACGAATCTAGTACATCTTTTTAGAGGAGCAGGTGGATGTGGTTGTAACGTTCCACTGATGGGTCTAGCAGGCTTTCATGGTGTATTGTATGATTGTGACTTACAATTCTTTAATAATAAGAGTGAGCACATTTTCATGCATATGTTGTTATTGTAGTTGGACTGTTCTGGTTGCCTTAATGATATATGTTGTTTAATGTATGTCCCTGTGTATGAACTTATTTGTATGAAATTATATGAATATTGTTGTTAATGTGTTGCATATGTTATTACTATTGTCACCGTCCATGTTGACTGCTCTACCGGACATCAGACATAACTTTCTCATGAACTTGGTTATATCAACCATCACACTCGTCTCAGACTGATCTGTGAGTGTTGTTCATGTTATCTTAACTTGTATGTTGTGAATTTCGCATCCGTGTTAATTGCTTCGCTGGAAGTTGTGCATGTCCTTTGTGTTGTGTGTTCCTAGCCAAGTTGGGACTGATCCCTTTCAACATAGAACTTCTCATTTTCAAGTGTTGGAACCTCTCATACACATTCCTTGACTCACTGCATCAGCCACGCCCTTGCTATTGATAGAGTTATCTTACTTGCCTTTGTGTGACATCGCGGTCAGGGCATTACCTTATGACCCACTACTGGGACTCCTCCACCAAATGGTCTGAGGTCTAATTGGGACTTCTCACTGGGGAGATCCCCATGACATGTTGGTGGGTCCAACACCATCAACATTTATGGCGCTAGAAGGAGGGTCTGATGACAAGCAGTGTCCTCTCATCGAGTTTTCAAACTTTTCATATCTTTCATGGACTCTTGCATTCTTCTTCCCTTGAGGTGTTTTTCGAATCGTGAAGATGTCTTCATCTATGGGAAGATTTTCATTCTTGTCCACTCACACGTATGATGGTGAAGGTGAAGTGGCATGGCTTGAAAACTTACATAAATTTCTTTCCATGATTTATGAGGAAGATGTGTTTACTGACGAACAGGTTGGTCTGTTGCTTGCATTCACACTTTGCAAATCTCCATTTCATTGGGTGCTCAGCCTACCGAATGACAATGTGCACTCATGTCAGCACTTCTGTGATCTTATTGAAGACAGGTATCATTTTTATCCAGACTATCTTGAC
The DNA here is from genome assembly GCA_000404065.3 of Pinus taeda. Lineage (NCBI taxonomy): Eukaryota > Viridiplantae > Streptophyta > Pinopsida > Pinales > Pinaceae > Pinus > Pinus taeda. The sequence continues at coordinate 140,151 of APFE031126440.1, forward strand.
CAGAAATTGTTACAACAACTGAGGGCTCTGCATGAATCCATTATTTATTTTTGGCGGTGCTTCCGTGACTTAAAGTTTCAAGCTCTGAGGAGCCAGATGAAGTTCTCTTATCTCTGGGACTGGTTCAAGTATTGTCTTAAGAAATATGCCCATCCCAAGAGGAAGCTTGATGTCAAGCCTGGCTCAAACTTCTTTATTGATGGAACTGCACAATCTCATGTGGGAGCAGGCACTCTCTCAATGGATTGTTGCCTCCATCTCATTCAACAGTTCCACCATGACCCTATGATATTGAGGATCATGTTCACACACCTGTTCAATCTTCACACCCTCCCAACATCACTCCACACAATTTTTGCATAGATTTGGTTGTGAGTCCTTTGAGTTCTCATATGCATTCCTTTTTTCATCCTCTGTCTTTGCACCCAGGTGTTCCTCCGAATGATGTTGTCTTTTATTCATCCATTCCAAACTCTTCACTTTTTGTGAATGAGGAACAACCCATTGATCGGATGATTTTTCATGTGTGTATTCATCTACATATGCACCCATTGTTGATCTTTCGCAGGACACACCGTATGTTAGCCCATCATCCAACAATGGAGAGGACCAATCATTCATTGAAAGTCCACTTGATCTTTCATCTGCTCTGCCCGGAAAAGAAAAGGGTGAACATCCTTCCTTCTCATCTACCCCTTTGTGTGTTTCGTCAAATCATGAGGATGCCGACAAACATCCTAAATTTTTTGATCTTGGTTGTCATGATCTCTTCACCTCATCATTCGATCACGATGTTGATTCCTCTTTGTTAATCCGTTTAAGCCACTGGTCTATGAAGATCCATTTGTCAACGAAGTCAAAACACCACAGATCATCGAGGCACTTCTACTTGAGCTGATGGTTATGTCAGGCCCTCACTGTCCTAAGGTTGGTTTCACTTCTGACCAAGAAATTTTTTCAAATAATTGAGGTTCCTCATCACTCATTTGTATGTACTCAAGATCAATTTAACACTCAGATCACACTTCCTCCACTAGAACTACACGATCTCATTGCTCATGCATTGGAGGAGTCTTATATTAAAAGCACTCCTATGCAACAAAACTTATTTTTGTTTCTTTTGTTTGTTTTCATGGCATAGTCAAGAGTGTGCTTGTGATTCAAAGTTGCACATAGTGTCACACAGAGCCATGATAAGTCCATGGAATATCCGTCATGCACATGCACTCACTTATGTCCCATGGGAACTTTAAAACATGAAATGTGGTTGTCTTCAATGTTATATCTTTCTTATATGCTAGTCCGCACAACTGGGTTACTCGTGGACCAAGCCTTCACCAACATGGGTCTACCAATGCGCCGGTGGCTGCATTGAAAGTATCACTTCACGCAATCAGGCCCATGCACCGTTAGTGTAGGAATAGGACTAGTGTTTTCTTTCAATTGTTTGCTTGCATGATTGTTTGCTTTCATGCTTTGATTGCTTGTTTGTTTGCCTTCTTGTTTGTTTACTTGCTTCACTTTGATTTTTTCTTCTGCTCTTACTTTTCTTTGTTGATTGTTAGTTCGTTCGCTTGTTTCGTTCATAGGTTATTTCGCATGAAACCATGTGTGACTCATGAAAACGAGATGGGTAAAGTACCATAGGGTTTGTACAACTATCACTGCTTGGTTATTTGTCATCTTGCCTCTGTATGATGAACTTGTTACTCTTGGTCGATGACACGTCGAAGGAAAATACGTACTCTTCAAAGTGAACCTTGGTGTAAACATAATGCTTGTGCGCTAACTAGTGTCCCCTGCTCTAGTCGATTGTTTTTGGATTAACCCTTGTTAGCTCAGTCAAGTAGAGTAAGGTGAGGGGGAAAACCTTAACAAGCACGTCAGAGATACAATAATCTACTTCTCTGTTGGAACAACCTCTTCATCTCTGAATAAGTCAGGATCCCTCTTCTACTTCCGAAATGAATAAGTGCTATGCATAATGAAAAATGAAAAAAAATGAAAAGTAAAAAAATTCAAATGAAAAATGAATAAGGTGAAAGAAGAGAAAGGCTTCCTGCACAGGGAGGTGATGCAAATAACTCTGCTGGGGTATTGATTAGGCTCGCTGATAGCGCAACCATGCTAGTGTTCCTATGTGACTCCACCATGGTACTGTCCAGGCCTGATAGCAATGGAGCAACACCACAGATGAAACTTAGACTCTGACTACTTGTGCACTTATATACCCCTCAACCCCAATCGAAACAACTATGTTGCCTTTTCTTGGAATGTGTATCAATTGACCAAGAGTCTGGTAGATGCTACATCTTACAATCAAGCTAGTGTTAAGCCAAGATGATTTGAGAGCTAAACAATGCTTCTGGAGGTGTTAGACTTGATTCTTGCGACCAAGGTCCATTCAGAGAGCTAGAGTTCTACTAGTGTGTCACGAAGTGTTGTAGTAGCTACAACCACCCTCCAAAATGTTTCCTTAGCCTATTTTGGAGCCTTCCTACCAACCTTCACAGTAGCTTGCCTTGCTTTGTCAAGTCCTCAAGCTTCATTGTCTTTCTTGCTCAAAGGAAGCATGTCGATCACAATTTGATCTTTTCCTTTCACATGCTACCCACCCAGACTTGGTCTAGCTGTAGGCTTAGCACCTTCCCAGTGAAATTTGTGCATTTTTGGAGGGCAACTAGCCTTCCCTATAGGAATTGCGCAATTCCCTCAGACCCTGTTGGGCTCCAGGACTGTGCAATCCTGCCAGCCAACCCTCCCAATAGGATTTGTGCAATCCTGCCAGCCAACCCTCCCAACAGGATTTGTGCATTTTTTCCATCAACAGGTTATTTAGCCCAGGGTTTGCACAAATCTGGGCAACAATCAGCTACTCTGCCCAGAAATTGTGCGATCCCCTTGGGAATTCGGGCCAACTTACAGTCAGAAATGCACATGTTTCTCCAGCAGTTGAGCAGTCGCTTGCATGTGCAGCTAAGTTGACCATTTCCCTCTGGGTCCGAGAAAAATAGTCTTGCATGTTATTGCAGCCTCAAAATTCTTCTGCCGAAACATGGGGGATAACCACCCGGTCCGGACCTTAAGACAACTCCTTTTCTGTTTAAAGTGGTGGCTCCGACTTGGGATAATGGGACCAGTTTCCCAGTGTGGGTTTTAAGATGAGAGTGAAGAGATCACGAAAACCAAGATCAGAAATAATAAATCTCACATACAATTTATGAGAGTAAAGTTTTGCCACTAATTAAATGTAAATAGAATCAATCATACACGATAATAGTACCACATGTGTGATGTCCTGCTCATTTGACAAATGGCATAGAACAATTTCTTTCTTCAAATCAAATTGTCTCCCAAAAATACAAAAGTGCATCAACAAAGGAAAGTAGTTTGATATCTAAAAGAAATGATCATGTTCCATCATTTCACCAAATCATTCACAAACTTACAATAGTGCATTCTTTAGAAATGTTTTTGATAAAATTATGGACCCTTCTCTAAATGCATGAGAAGGGTATAAATACTACTCTAACTAAATGTGTAAAAATAGATTATACAAAATTTGAGGAGATTTCAAACAACCTTCCTCCTAACTAGGTAACTAACTCCAAAAATAAACATTGGCTAAATAAAAAAAACTAATAGGATGACTTGTTGTCTGTTAGCTTGTTCTTTAAATCACAAATATTAGTCATTGGTTGAATTTTAGGAGGTGGCCCGAAATGAGTCCTGAGATGTCCAGTGAAGATCAGATCGGTGAGCGATGGCAGCATCCTTTGAGTCATGTGAAGGGAATAGTTGAGATTCATAATCTGGCTATGTGGCTTAACCAGATACTGCCAATATGACTCCTAGTTGGTTGTGGTCAGTTTCGTAATTGCCTCTCTTGGAATCCCCGCCTTTTCTTGCCAATCTTTATATAGAGTAGTTAAATCAGGCATTTCTTTCGTATTGCCTTCCTTGATGAGATTGGTGGAAAATAGGATGTGGTTCACTGCTTTGACGATGTTCTTTGATACTCCAGCTGTCCTTGCGACCAATATATCAACTTGTTTGATTCTGGCATCCCAAGCTGTGAAGAGGATGTCTTTATGAGTTTCTTCAATCTCAAGTAGATTGGCCTTCTTTCCATCTTCTATTCCCTACCACTCAATGAACTCAGAGATTCCGGTGTTTAAGTCATTAAACTCCATTCTCTAGTCGATTTCCTTGTCTATCATTTGGTCGCTAGTAGTCAGATAGGGAGTAATATGTGACATCTTTTGGAAGAAATACTCTTGCTATCTCACCAAAAGGGAATTTAATTCCAAGACCTCTTTGATGAAATCCTTAGTAGTGGGAACGTCCTTGCATCTTTCCATGGATTGTTGCATTTCATGGATTTGCATGTTTTTGGCCAATATATCGGCCTCATGGCTAATTTTCGGGACCTCCATGTCTTGCTGCAATTGCTTTAGTTTCTCCACCACCTGCCTATTTGCGCTTACTTTCTCTGCCTCAAGCTCTTGTTCGTGCTGCACAATTCTCTCCTCTTTCTCCCTTAGCAAATTTGACACCTCAGTAGCCTTTTCCATAGTGGCCAATGCATATGCTCCTGTGAACTATGATAGTCTAGTCAACTTCTCGGCCGAACTGAAAGGAATGTCCTTCTAGACAATGTCCATGGGCTTGTTTCCAAGTGGGAATTCAGGTGCATCTGCCCTTCTCCATTTCCTCTGCCTTCTAACTACAACCTTGTGGAGAGGGCTATAGAACACATCAAGTGGAGATATTTCAGTCACTCTAAGAACAATCTCCAATGTGGGTAGAGCAGGGATAATTTTAGTATGCTGGCTCATTGTTGCTTGTTCCTCCATCGGTGTAGATTGCTTATCGATAGACTTGGGCTCTGTAGCATTTTGAACATGCGGAGGAGTTTTGAATTCCTCTATTTCTTGGGCATTTTAGTCTTTGGGATTTCCTTTCAATTTCTTATTAAATTGATCCCACTCCTGCTCCAAACTACCACCTTTGGTCTCTGAACTGATTTTTGTAGTTGGTGTGATCATCACTTACTTCTCAGCTGACTTCCTATTGGAATCAACTGTGTTGTCAACATTTTGGGGCTTCCCTGTGTTTGGTATCTTCATAGTGCTTACCTAAGAGTCTATTTGAGAGATAGGGCCTCCACTATCGACAATGATTCTTGGAGTAGACTTATCCTCGGGTTTTAATAGATGCATTTGGATCACCTAGAGCCTCTCATCTCTGAATTCCTAAAATATTTGAAGATATTGATGTTTTAGGTTCACTTTTTCCTATTTGAATGCTCATTCAAAGGATACACTTGACTGTAACAAATCCTCAAAATGATTATCATCATGATTGTATGGCTTGAGCTTTACTCTAGTAGTGACATTATGTGCCACTTTGTTTGGATCAAATTGCCTTTTAGGAAATTTATGAAGCTTGAGGGCTTCCATATGTGTTGATTCCTTAGTGGCATGAACAAAATTAGCTAAAGAAAAATAACCACATTTGATAGGGAAAATGGGCCATAATGACTTCTTGTCATCTTTTAGAACTTTAGTCAGGCCCTTTCCCACAGTTTGGTAGGCAACCTCCCTTGCTAATAACTTATCAAAAACATATAAAGGAAGGAAGTGTGGATTAGTTGTGCTACCAAAAACCCTAATATAGGTGAACCACTCTTTAATGAAATACTTGCCAACCGTAAGTAGGTCTGCTGCAACTTCTTGGGAAAACCTAGGGGATTTCTTATTAAAAATCATTTGATGTGGGGGCAACACAACAACATGGAATATCTTATAGAAGTGAGGAATGTAATGTGACTCCCATATTTGTTTATGACTAATATGGATTGGGTAGGATCTTGTAAGGTCCATTTCCAACCCATGGTTGGAAATGTCATGCAAAAACAGATAACATCCATAATGTAGGCACTAAAATAGAAGGGAGGGAGGTTGTCTGAAAAGGAGGCTTTCTTTTGTCGATATTTGGTAATGGTGGTGGCTAGGTTGTCAGATAGGATGGAATGCCAATTCATGATATGGTAATTATCACATGCATCAATAAGAGGAATCCATACAATTGAAAACTTAGTATTATTGGGTAGCCCATACAATCTACATAACATGGCTACTGCATAGTTGTAGGGGTTTGCCAAAGAGTTTATATCATACATACGCGATTTGTCATACTTGAATTTGTTGTCCAACACCCTCAAACCCTGAATTAGCTTAAAAGTTTCTGGATTCTTCTTTGTGAAGTTATCAATAAAGGTACTGTAATAAATATCCTGGGGATCAGGTATGTGGTACATCTTCTTCAGGTCCTCTGCTTTGAAGGACCCAATGAGCTCCATCTTTGAATTCTTGAACTACCTATCTTCAATGATAAGGTTTTCAATTCCCCACTTGATCATATCTGTATAGGGGAGGATTTTAGCCCTTGCTCCTATCCTATGAAGGAATGAACAGGAAGCATCTCTACATTGGATTTCTGAAGGCCTTTTGGAGTTAGTTGTTGCTCTTGTAATATTGATTTTATGACGCTCGTCCTCCAACCTATTGTAAATTAATTCTCAAGATGTTGTGCCTCCAGCAGCATCACAAACTATATCAACAAAGATAGGATCCATCTTTGTAAACTTAGCTTCAACAATGGTCTGTTTTCTCTGTTTCTGCATCACCTTTCTAACGGACGTGTCTTTTGCCTCTTTCCTGCGATAGACAAGATATATCAGCACAAACGATATCTAGTAATTAAGATTGAAAACTTCTGTGAAATGACTTTGGATTGTGAGAAAGGTTTTAATGAGATACTCGATTATAACTACCCATAACTAGGAAAATGATTATCCTTCCTCAGGAAGCTAAATATTTCATAACCTGTCAACTCGTTTGTTTTAGAATTTAAACGTAATTATTCCACATGTTTTACTAGACTTAAACGGGCATCGTGGTTTTAAAAGGTACACAGTATAGCATTACGAGGTGTATTATGCGAACTACGATTGCGGAGATCACAATATCGCATTTCAAAAATCATTTACGGTTGTTCTAATGACATGTTCAGGTTTCTTGTGAACTATGAGAAGTGCGAAATGCGATTGCGAAATGACAAGGTGATGTTATTGTAGTGGGAGACCTAATCGCATATCACACTTTTGTAAAGGTTTTTAACATGATCATGTGGAAAAGTGTGATTTGAAATCTGCGATATAGATTTCATCCTTAGTTAGTTTTGCAAGGTTTTGCTAGGAATTTTATTAGAGTTAGGGTTTTATTATCCTAAGCCTAAAAACTTAAAAGGGTCCCCATTTACAATTCTAAGCCTAACTATTGATTGTTATAAATGGGGGTGTTGTTTCATAGTACAACACATCCATAGGCTGCTTCTCCCAAGGAAACATGCAAAGGTATCCCTTGTTTGAGGGATCTATGTTTAGCAGTTGGAGGTTACATGCAAGGAGTAATTCCGAAACCTCCCTCCAAGTGTCGCTTCCCTTAGATTTGTGGCATGCCCATCATAACCTCGATGTTATCAAAACTCATAAACCAGATGCTACAAAGCTCATTCCTCACATCAACCTTGTAGCTTTGACATCCCACATCACATCTAGGAGAAGTCAGCACATTCAGCTTAGCTTTTTTGGGGTAAGCTTGCTTCCCATGCCTTGTGCTGCATTTTTGTCTCTTTTTGTGTATTCACTTGTGTGAGTGTTGTTTGCTTGATTTATTTGAAAGTCTGCTATCATTTACATATATTCTAGCTTGTCCTATATTTGTTTCAATTTTCATTGCTATCTCACTGTTGTCGCATGGATGATACTTCTTTGCACGGATGTTCGCCCAACTGGTGAACGACCTCATCCACATGTATGCTGATCTGTTTGATCAATATTCCATTCATGTTTTGCATGCATTGTTTATCACTTCTGCTATCACTTAGTGTCGCCATTCATTTCATCAACTTACTTGCTTTCTATTGCCCATTGGGGAGTTGGGCCAACCTTGGGCTGGTCTCTGCCTTCACCAAGGCTGCATTGCGCAATATGGAGAAGGAAGGCTCACGTTCCTCTCCATATTTTTTCATTCTAGCCCAGCATTGGCCTCCTGGATTGAATTGCACATTTCTGGAGGTCAATGGCTGCTTGGCCCAAGAATTTGCGCAAATCTGCCCCTAGACCAATAGTCCTTCCTAGTTGGGATTTCTCATTGCGCAATCCTAATAGCCAACTACCCAACTGGATTGCGAATTTTGCAGCTCCAGTAGTCAGTCATTCTTCCAGCAGCCTGAACTATTCCTTGTGCAGTCTTGGTAATCGAACTCTCGACCTTCCGAACAAAATCACGTAACGTTCATGATCATTCACTCAGGTATGTTGCAAGTCAGTTCTCATGTTCATTTTGGTTTTCAACTAATAGATTTCTTTTTATGAGTGTTTCCATGTCTCCAGGAATCAAAGGTGTTCATCTACCTCTCAGGAGTACAGGTACAATGGTTTCCAAGAGAGCAGAGATGAAGACACCATTCAGAGCATGCTTGGGGATGCAGTCGATCAAGTGTCCATGGGCTTACCTACTCATGAAGACATAAATTTATTCGTAGACAAGGACATCAAGCAAAAGAATCACAATGAGAAACATCATGAACAACAGTTGAAGGCAGCATACCGAATGTAGTGAACGTAGCAAATGAAGCAAACATAGTGAATCCAAGAGGAAGGTTGTTGACAACATAGAGGTGGAGCAAAGTTTCAAGATCAAGAATATCCACCGATAATGAAAGAGACATTGGAGACTTAAGGCTATGAAGTGACGGCGCAACATGAAGATCGTGTGAAGGTAGAAGATGGAAAAAAAAGGAGTTGCATCTGCTGAAGCAACAACTTAGGGAGAGCATGAAGCTTCACAGGCATTCCAATGAGCTCCAACAGGAACAGGAACAATAATGGGCGCAACATGCACTCACAGATGAATCTGCGCCAGGTCAAGTTAAGGATCCATCCCAATAGCTAAAACAGAGCAAACATGGTGAGCAGTGTTGTTGATCATATGCAAAGGATCCAGCAACATTCATGTTTTTGAGCGCACGCATGCAATCCAACCCATTCAACACATTCACCAAGGCAAAGACAAAAAGCAAGTCCAACTAGGGCCGAACATGCACTTTGGCAAGTTGATGCGCATGACCACCAACACACACTTGAAGATCAGCAAGAACAATATGCATCAATGTGTTTCTAGTTCAACCACACCCAAATAATACCATGCACATGTTAGTAGACAAGTTGAATGAAGGGGCCGAACCAATGCACCAGTCGCAACGGAGGCAAGAGTTCACTTCATCAAGATGTCACCATGAGGTGCATGCACACCATCACGGATGACCAATCTTGGCATCAGCTCACAAACTTCACCATCACAAGCATGCCAAAGAGTTTGTCTCACCACAACATACCAAGCGTTAGTGATGTCTTGCAAGGCTTGCTCAAGCCATGTTGTCTCACATGAGTACATGTGCATTGTAATGTTGAGTCATGTCAAGTGTAAGTCAAGTGTCAACAGTTGGATGTAACAATCATA
>APFE031126440.1:173148-186216 GCA_000404065.3 Pinus taeda
TTTATCTCTGGGTACGCAGGTTCTCTCTACCTTACCTGCGTGTACGCACTCCAAGTTCATTATACCTGTGTACTTGTATGCTCTGTATGTCAAGGGTTGGGTGCATACCCCTATAAAGGTCAAAAGGCGCGAGTTTCATCTAAAAAAGTTACTTGTGGTCATTTCTAGAGCATTCTAGAAGATTGTTTGACATGTATTGAGCACCTCCAGATGGTTCATGTATCCCTATGAAAGAGGAACTTATCCCATCAAGAGAGGAGCTACCTCATCCAGAAGAGGGGCTTATCCCATTGATGGTGCACCTGATTAACTTCCTCTAGAACATTATAAATATAGGCAATTGGGCCAGAGGAGGGGAGGTTGAAAGCTGAACATTCCAAAGGGTAGATCTGCTGGAATTACGACTTCCTTGTAGAAGCTTGTGAGGAGAGATTCCCATCCTTTCTTGTTTCATTTGGAAGTGGGTGAGCTTATCAAAGTAAAGGAAAACTCTTGTTGGACCCTGGGAGGGACCTATACAACACCAAGGCTCAGGTTGTAATGGTTTCTTTTGTTTCTTATTAATACAAATAAGTCCGTTCTTCTCAACAATTTGTTATTAATGAGTTGTTTCATATACTCCTTGGTCTGTAAGTTGAATATGTTTTATTTTATGAGATATTCAGGTGATATTTAATCGTTTGATTGTTAGTGAATGCAGGTTTCGGAGAGAAGGAGGAGCTCATCTGGATCGATGAGGCTGGACTACTACAACAGTGTTGGACTACAGGTAGGATCTAAACACTTGATTTCTTGTATGGTAAATGCATATTTAGAGAAGTATTGTTCTAAATTGTCTTGTTTGTCACTAGAAAGCCTTAAGCTTCTAGGGAGGTTGGTTTTGTCTGCAAGATTAACTCTTTCCTCATGAAACCTCTCATACTCATTCCTTGACTCATTGCATTAGTCACACCCTTGCTACTGATAGAGTTATCTTACTTGCCTCTGTGCGACATCGCGTTGAAGGCATTACCTTACGACCCACTGCTGGGACTCCTCCACCAAATGGTCTGAGGTCTAATTAGGACTTCTTACGTAGGAGATCCCCTTGATATGTTTATGGGTCCAGCACTGTCAACATTTCTGGCACTAGAAGGAGGAGCCAATGACAAGCAGTGTCCTCTCATCCAGTTTAGAACCTTTTCATATCTTTCATGGAGTCTCGCATTATTCTTTCCTCGAGGTTTTTCTCGAATTGTGAAGATGTCTCCATCTTGGGGAAGCTTTTCAATCTCTTTTTCACTAACATGTATGATGGTGAAGGTGAAGTGGCTTGGCCTAACCACTTATATAACTTTCTTTCCATGATTTATGAGGAAGATGAGTTTACTGATGAACATGTCGATCTGCTGCGTGCATTCACACTTCGTGAATCTCCATTTTGTTGGGTGCTTAGCCTACTGATTGACACCATGCACTCATGTGAGCACTTATGTGATCTTATTGAAGACACGTTCTATCATTTTCATCTAGACCATCTTGACCAGAAACTATTACAGCAACAGAGGGCTCCACATGAATCCATTATTGATTTTTGGCAGCGCTTCTGTGACTTACAATTTGAAGCTTAGAGGAGCCAAATGAGGTTCGCTTATCTATGGGACCAGTTCGAGTACTGTCTTATGAAATCTGCCCGTCCCAAGAGGAAGCTTGATGTCAAGCCTGGATCAACCTTCTTCATTGATGGAACTGCACAATCTCATGTGGGATCAGGCACTCTCTCAACGGACTTCCTGCCTCCCTCTCATTCAACAGTTCTACCATCACCCTGTGATTTTGAGGATCATGTTAACACACCTGTTCAACCTTCACACCCTCCTAACATCACTCCACATAATTTTCACACATATTTGGTTGTGAGTCCTTCAAGTTTTCATATTCATTCCTTTTTTCGACCTCTGCCTTTGCACCTAGGTTTTCCTCTGGATAATGTTGTCATGTGTTTGTCCATTCTGGACTCTTCACTTGTTTTGAACGGGGAACAACCCACTAACGGAGTTGGTGTTACACAACCAACATGCGCTTTCATTCATGAAGAGTATGAGTGGGAGTTTGAGCATCAACAATCGGCGAAGGATGATTCCCTTCCATTCGAGCCCCCTTCGTTCTTTCCTAACATCATTGGTGAACCTCCCATCCATGATTTTGCATTTCTGTCTTCATCTACAGATGCACTGATTGTTGGTCTTTCGCAAGGCACACCATATGATAGCACATCATCCAACAATGGAGAGGACCAATCATTCATTAAAAATCCACTTGATCTTTCATATTCTATTTCTAGAAACGTAGAGAGTGAACATCCTTTCTTCTCATATACCTCTCTGTGTGATTCATCAAATCATGAGGATGCCGACCAACATCCTGAATTTTTTGATCTTGGTTTTCGTGATCTCTTCACCTCATGATCTGATCACGATGTTGATTCACTCCTTATTAATTTTTCTAAGCCACTGGTCTAAGAAGATCAATCTATTAACGAATTCGAAAGCCCACAGACCATCGAGGCACTTCAGCCCAAGCTGATGGTTATGTCAGGCCTCGCTCTCCTGAGGTTGGTTTTGCTTCCAATCATGAAATTGTTCAAACACTCAAGGCTCCTCATCACTCATCTATATACACTCAAAATAAATATAACACTTCCTCCACCCGAACTACATGATCCCATTTCTCATGCATTGGAGGAGTCTTATATTGCAAGCACTCGTGCACAATGCAAGTTATCTTTGTTTATTTCATTTGCTTGCATGTCATAGTCAAGAGTGTGGTTGTGCTTCAAAGTTGAACGTAGTGTCACACAACACCATGATAAGTCCACAGACTATCCATCATGCACATGCACTCACTTATGTCCTGTGGGCACTCTGAAACATGAAGTGTGGCTGTCTTCAATGTTATATATTTCTTGTATGCTAGTCTGCACGACTGGGTTACTCTCAGACCAAGCCTTCACCAACATGGGTCTACCAATGCATCGATGGATGCATTGGAAGTATCACTTCACGTGATCAGGCCCATGCACCATTAGTGTAGGAGTGGGAGTAGTGTTTGCTTTCAGTTGTTTGCTTGCATGCTTGTTTTATTTCATGTTTTGATTGCTTGTTTGTTTACTTGCTTCGCTTTCAATTTTTCTTCTGATCTTTCTTTGCCTTGTTGATTGTTAATTCGTTCGTTTGTTTCGTTCGTAGGTTATTTCGCATGAGACCATTTGTGACTCATGAAAATGAGCTGAGTAAAGTACAAGAGGGTTTGTACATGTATCACTACTTGGTTATATGTCATCTTGCCTCTGTATGATGAAATTTCTACTCTTATTCCATGATACGTTGAAGGAAAATACATACTCTTCAAAGTGAACCTTGGTGTAAACACAACGCTTGCATGCTAACTAGTGTCACATGCTCTAGTCGGTTGTTTTAGGGTTAACCCTTGTCAGCTTAGTCAAGTAGAGTAAGGTGAGGGGGGAAACCTTAACAAGCACTTCATAGATACAATAAACTACTTATCTACTGGAACAAACCCTTATGCTCTCAATAAGTCAAAATCCCTCTTCCACCTCCGAAATGAATAAGTGCTATGCACAGTGAAAAATGAAAAAAAAATGAAAAGTCAAAAAATTCAAATGAAAAATAAATAAGGCAAAAGAAGAGAAAGGCTTCCTGTGTAGGGAGGTGATGCAAGTAACTCTGCCAGGGTACCGACCAGGCTCTCTGGCAGCGAAGCCATGCCTGTGTTCCTATGTGACTCCATCGGGGTACTATCTAGGCCTGCTGGCAGTGGAGCAACACCATAGATGAAACTTAGACTCTAACGACTATACTGCTTGTGCATTTATATACCCCTCAACCCCAATCGAAACAATTGTGTTTCCTTGACTTGGAATGTGTGTCAATTGACCAAGAGTCTAGCAAATGCTACATCTTACAATCAATCTAGTGTTAAGCTAAGATGAGCTGAGAGCTGAACAATACTTCTGGAGGTGTTAGACTTGCTTTTCGCGAAAAGGGTCCATTCAGAGAGCTGGAGTTCTACCAGTGTGTCGCCAAGTGTTGTAGTGGCTACAACCACCCTTCAAAATTTTGCCTTAGCCTATTTTGGAGCCTCCCTACCAACCTTCACAGTAGCTTTCCTTGCTTCGTCAAGTCCTCAAGCTTCAATGTCTTTCTTGCTCAAAGCCAGCTTATCGATCATAGTTTGATGTTTTCCCTTCATAGGCTGCCCACCCGAACTTGGTCCAGCTGCAGGTTGAGCGTCTTCCCAGTGAAATTTGTGCATTTCTGGACGGAAACTAGCCTTCCCTCTAGGAATTGCACAATTCCCTCAGACAGCCTGCTGGGCTCTAGGATTGCGCAATCCTACCAGCCAACGCTCCCAGCAGGATTTGTGCAACTTTTTTCCATCAACAGGCTGTTCAGCCCAAGATTTGCACAAATCTGGGCAGTAGTCATCTACTCTACCCAGAAATTGCGCAATCCCCTTGGGAAGTCAGCCCAGCTTATAGTCAGAAATGCACATTTTCCTCCAACATTCGAGCAGTCACTTACATGTGCATCTGAGTTGACCAGTTCCCTCAGGGACTGAGAAAAATAGTCTTTCATGCATCGAATACTTCTCCCAAGATAGCATGCAAAGGCATCCCTTATTTCAGGGATCTATGATTAGCAATTGGAAGTTACATGTAAGGAGTAATTTTGAAACCTCCCTCCAAGTGTCGCTTCCCCTAGATTTGTGGCATGCGCGTCATAACCTTGATGTTATCAAAACTCATCAATCGGATGTTGTAGAGCTCACTCTTCACATCAACCTTGTAGCTCTGACATCCCGCATCACATCTAGGAGCAATCGGCACATTTAGCTCAGTTGTTTTGGGGTAAGCTCGCTTCCCATTCTTTGTGCTAAATTTCTATCACTTTTTGTGTATTCACTTGTGTGAGTGATGTTTGCTTGATTTCTTTGAACTTCTGCTGTCGTTCACATATATTCAAGCTTGTCCTTGATATGTTTCAATTTTCATTGCTATCTCACTACTATCACATGCATGAAACGAATTTGCACAAATGTTCGCTCAACTAGCAAATGGCCTTACCCGCATGCATGTTGATCTGTTTGCTCAATCTTCCATTCATGTTTTGCATGCACTATTTATCACTTCTTCTATCACTTAGTGTCGCCATGCATTTCATTGACTTACTTTATTTTAGTTGCCCGTCAGCGAGTTGGGCCAACCTTGGTCTAATCTCTGCCTTCACCAAGGCTGCGTTGCGCAATCTGGAGAACCTCTCCATATTTGCGCATTCTGGCCCGACACTGGCCTCCTAGACTGGATTGCACAATTCTGAAGGTCAGTGGTTGCTTGGCCCAAGAGTTTGTGCAAATATTTCCCTAGGCCAATAGTCCTTCCCAGCTGGGATTTCTCATTGCACAATCCCAGCAGCTAACTTCCCAACTAGATTGCACATTTTTTAGTTCCAACAGTCATTCAGTCTCCCAGCAACCCGAGTTGTTCCTTATGTAGTCTTGGCAGTTGGTCTCCCAACCTTACACAACCTTCATGATTATTCACCCAGGTATGTTGCAAGTTTGTTCTCATGTTCATTTTGGTTTTCGACTGACATATTACTTTCTATGAGTGTAAACATGCCTCCAAGCATCACAGGTGTTCATCTTCCTCTCAACAATACAGGTACAATGGTTTCCAAGAGAGCAGAGTTGGAGACACCATTCAGAGCACACTTGGGGATGCAGTCGATCAAGTTTCCATGGGCTTACCTACTCATGAAGACATTAAGTTATTCATGGACAAGGACATAAAGCAGCAACATTACAGTGAGCAAAATCATGAACAAAAATTGAAGGCAGCATACCGAATGCAGTGAATGCAGCAAATGAAGCGAATGTAGTGAATGCCAGAGGAAGGTTGTTGACAACATAGTGGCAGAGAAAAGTTGCAAGATCAAGCAAATCCACTGATAATGACAGAAACTTTGGAGACTCAGGCTATGAAGTGATGACGTGACATGAAGATCGTGCGAAGGCAGAAGATGGAACAAAGAAGGAGTTCCATGTGCTAAAGTAGCAACTCAGGGAGAGCATGAAGCTGCACAGACAGTCCAATGAGTTGCAGCAGGAACAGGAACAGTAGTGGGTGCAACATGCACTCACAGATGAAATTGCGCCAGTACAAGTTAAGGATCCATCCCAGTAGCTGACACATAGCAAACATGGTGAGCAGTGTTGTTGATCGCATACAAAGGATCTAGCAGCATGCATGTCGTTGAGTGCACACATGCAATCTAACCCATTTAACACACTCACCAAGGTGAAGACAAGAAGCAAGTCCAACTAGGGTTGGACATGCACTTCAGCAAGTTGATGCACATGACCACCAACACACATTTGAAGATTAGCACAAACACTATGCATCACTGCATTGCCAGTTCAACTATACCTAAAGAAGACCATGCACATGTTAGTAGACGAGTTGGATGAAGGGGTCGAACCAATACACTGGTCACAATGGAGGCAAGAGTTCGCTTCAGCAAGATGTCACCATGACGTGCATGCACACCATCATGGACGACCAATCTTTGCATCAACTCACCAACTTCACCATCACAAGCATGTCAAATAATTGGTCTCACCACAGTGGACTGAGTGTCAGTGATGTCTTGCAAGGCTTGCTCAAGCCATGTTGTCTCACATGAGTACATGTGCATTGTAATGTTCAGTCATGTTAAGTGTAAGTCAAGTGTCGACAGTTGGATGTAACAGTCATAGAGGAGGTGAAGAGTCATGAGGGTAGTTAAACTATCACAAAGGGGAATGTTAAGGGTCACCCCACCCTTTGCTATAAATAGTCCCTCATAACTCATTGTATAGGCTTTTGGTTAGCCAAGATTTTGCTAAGACTATCTTGAAGAAGGCTTGGACAATATTGTAATGCACCTTGGCTTCTCCATTGCAAGGAGCTAGTGCATCTCTTTGGAGGAGCAGGTGGATGTGGCTGTAATGTTCCACTGCTGGAGCTAGCAGGTTTACATGGTGTATTGTATGATTGTGATTTACACCTCTTTAATAATAAGAGCTAACACATTTTCATGCATATTTTGTTATTGTAGTTGGACTGTTATGATTGTGTTAATGATATATGTTGTTTAACCTACGTACTTGTGTATGAACTAATTTGTATGAAATTATATGAATCTTGTTGCTAATGTGTTGCATATGTTTTTCATGTTGTCATCGTCCATGTCGATTGCTCCACTAGACATTAGATAGACCTTTCTCATGGACTTGGTTATATCAACCGTCACAGTAGTCTCGGACTGATCCGAGAGTGTTGTTCATGATCTTACCTTGTATGTTGTGACTACCATATCTGTGTCGACTGCTCCGTTGGAAGTTGTGCATGTCCTTTGTGTCGTGTGTTCCTAGCCGATTTGGGACTGATCCCTTTCAACTAGGAACTCACCTTCACCTTCCTCTCCCTTTGAAGTGTTGGAACCTCTCATACTCATTCCTTAACTCACTGCATCAGTGACACCCTTGTTACTGACAGAGTTATCTTACATGCCTTTGTGTGACATCACGGTCTGTGGTTGGGACTCCTCCACTAAACGGTCTGAGGTCTAATTGGGACTTCTTACTGGGGAGATCCCCTTGACATGTTGATGGGTCCAGCACTGTCAACAAAGGCATAAGGGGATAAGGAAGGAAGGTATAAGGAGGGAGGAGATCTCGTGGATCAAAGGTATAAGGATCTCAGATGTATATGGGAAAGGTGTTATGAGATAAGGAGTTCCTGAGGTGAAGTAGAAGATATAAGGAGGAGGAATGGTATGTCTGAGGAATTATAAGGAGGATGTCTCAGGAGTTATAAGGAATGGATTCTCAAGGTAAGGAGTTCCCGAGAGCCCAATATGTGGAAAAAGGAGAAGAGGGTCACGTGGGGTGAGGCGAGGTGAGGTTTGCGTTGGAGTGAGACTTGTCTCATATAAACTAAAACCATTTATAATCACAAAAATTACAAAAACTTTGGTAATATATGATCGGGACTAACAAAACTACAACCACTTTGATAATGAGTCTCGTGATCTCGGATCCTTGCAAAGTTTTTTCTTAAATGAGCTTCCGAGATTGGGATTCTAGAGCTCCATATATATATAGTTCTCATGTGCAGTGGTTCTGTAGGAAAATTAGTAAAATAAAATAATATAAAAAATAGTATTTACATAAAATTAATTAATATACAAAAATCCAAGTAATATATATTTTGTACACTTTTTAGCCCAGGTAGTGAAAATCATCGAACTTTGGATAAGCGCCATTTGTAAACCGTGAGTCCAAATGAGATGAAATGAGAACTGATGGAAAGCTAGAAAAAAATGAACGCAACAATGCAATCAGAATGCAAATCCGAAGAAAATAAAAATATCACAAAATTGTCGCACAATTAACAAAAACATAATATTAAAGAGCAATTTACCCAAAATTTATGTAGAGAGTCCCCATTGTTCTTATGAAGATAATAAAATAAAAATGGGGGGGTTGTGGTTTTTCCACAACAATGGCGACACATGGGGAAGAAGTAGTTATCTCTGGCTAAAAGATAATGAGTTTAACTTTGCCCAAAGGTTAAAGTGAAGAATTCTATTAAGCAGTCAAATAGTAAAACGTTTCCCATGGGTCCACAATAGTGATTCAAGCAATATAAGTTCAAAACGATAAGTACTTGAAGTAGACTGAGTCTAAAACCATGAATTCAAATTTTGGGGGATATTTAATATTTAATATTACCTCATATGAGTAATAGAAGAAGGTACATATAGGGAGTTTTAGATAAAGCATATATCCATCGACATGAATGGTTTTTGACATTTCTTCACTGATAGTGAGCCTAATCATTATCTCGACTTAGTTGTCCTTTAATTCCATACAAACATGGCCCCACCGCCAGCAAGCATCCATAGCCTCGACATGTTTACTTGTATTTCTCATGCTCCCCCTTTTGATCACCCTTTTGATAAGCACATTTTCAAGCTAAATTTATGATGTAACTGAGTGAAAGATATGGGAAGGTAAAATATACTTAAGAAAATGGATATAATAATTCCATGATATTGAGTCCATATTCTTTTCCCGTGACTATAAATTCATAGGCTTTTGTATGATCTGGAGGGATGAGAGGGACCCATTGAGTTAAACTCAAGGTCAATTCTTTCCTTGAAAAGATGAACTATATCACTTAGGAAGGATGCATGCTCCTCCATGTAAAATATTTAAGGCAAGAGGGATTTAGAATCCCATAAAAATATTCCTTTAAGGTAAATGAAACCCATTGAAATTGACAGAGTAAAAATTTCCCAAGTATGTCAACTACTATTGGGTGAGAAAAATTTCTTCCAAATAAATCTTGGTGGTATCACCAAAACCAAACCATAACCAATAGAAAAAAGGAAAAAGAAATCCAAACTGAAGTGAAAGAAGAACTTAACATACTCCAAAAATATCAAATAGAAAAGGAAAAATGAAATAAAAGCCCAAATTAAAAAGAGAACCCAAGAAGACTAACTATAAAAATGTCTCAACAAAAGAGTAAAATAAAATAGTCATGTGTGTTAATATTATGTTGAGATTTTAATAAATTATATATTGCAGAGTTGTAAGCAATTAGTATCTCAAACCATAAAGTGAAAAACAGTCATGAGGTAAAATGAAGCCAAATGAGAATTTTCTACCCTTTGCAAATTTTCTCGTTTCAAAGCCTGCATGAGATCATATTAACAATTTTCCTAATAAAAAAAAGGCTTGTGAAACAAATTGAGGGTTCAGGAACTCCCCAATTTAACTGACTTGATGAACATCATTACTGCTTATCCAAAACTCAAGAGTAAACAACAAAGAGAAAATGCCAAATCTGAGCTGGTAGGGGTGTGAAAAAATTCTTGAAGACCTATTAAATAGAGGTTTATATTAGCTAAACTAAAGGCAAAACTAAAACAAAAATGTAAAGAAATAGAAAAAGATGAAAATGGGCATATGTGTCTTATCATTTGAGGAATTTCATTTAATTTTCCCTAATATATATCGATCCATCAAAAGAGGTTGCACTCTATGAAATTTTCATTGACCCAAAGTCAACACATATTAAATATAAACTACAACGAGCAGTAAAGCTAACAACATAATGATTCATGTTCAAGGAATCAAGAGCAAACAAAATCAATTAGAAGTGAAAGTGAAGATGTGCTTCTTTATGAATTGCAGTGACAATTGTTCTCTTTGTTTTTTCATATTTCGTATCAACTCCAAGATTTTCATAAAACCTCATAAGTCAAGACCAAGCCCCAACTTTTTGGCATTATGATACAAGTGTTGTCCTTGATGGAAACTCACACAGATGACAGATCATAGTGCAGTAGGTCAGTAGCAAAGAGTTGATGATCAGACTACAAAGAATGAAGAAAGAAGAGTATATACGCAGGTTCACTATGTGCCAAGTCGTGTATATACACAGGTTCACTATATACCAAGTAGGGTATACACGTAGGTTCACTATATACAAAGGAGCGTATACACGTGGGATTTTTGATCAAAAATCACCTATGCGTATGCACGCATTTTCATGCACGGAAAAGCGTATACATGTGGGAAAGCTTATTTTTGGGTCCGTGGTATTTAAACCTATGATTTTGGTCCTTGGTATTGCGTCCAAAGTGTTTAACCCAGGTATTGGGTCCCCAGTATTGGTTCTCAATGGTTTTGGACCATGGTATTGAGTAAGGCCTAAGACTATAAAAGGAGAAGAAGATCATTAGGCAAATGTATTGAGAAAGTCTTGAATATCTGATGAAGTATGAGATCTAGTATGCAGGTTATGGGTTCATGATGCTTTGCTTGATCTGAGCTAAGGAGGAATCTCAGCGGTAGATGGAGAACAAGATCTAAGGATAGATCGGGATCTAATGGATTACAATGAACCATCTCTAAATGGTTTGATCATGTTTATTCAAGATCTGTATACTGACACATGTAATGTTATGATCTGGGTATATCTTAAGTTTGAAATAGCTACAACTCATGAATGAATATTTACAGATGTATACGCTGGTTGACTATGATAGAAGCACGTACATACACAGGTTAGATACATCTAAGTAGTGTATACCATATGAGCTATGATGTTGAAGTTACAAGTGGTTCTGGTTGTTGATGACTGTTTACTGGTGTTAGTATTTTGCATATTCAGTTTGGTTGATTATGTTTAGCTTCAGTGTTGATGGATGAGATCTATAATAGATCAGGATCATAATGACTTATCTTTATGTGATCTGATGGACTAGATCTTGTTGCTAACATATGTATTATCCTTGTATATGAAATGGTCTGGGTGTGTCTGAAGTCAGGGAGTGCAGCGAAGTTATAAGTAATTCATGACATATACGCTGGTTCGCTTTGGTGAAGTTGCATACACACACTGGTTTGGCACTTCCAAGTAGTGTATGAACTCTGATGCATGATTTTTGATGATACAGTTAGTTTTGAATATTCTTGCAGAGTTCAGTGTTCTGCTATGTGTTCTGGTGACTGCATTTTGTTGACAGAGTTTCAATGATTCAATATTTGGTGATTCAGAGATTGATGATGCTAGTGTTGATTGATTGTGTGCTTCAATGATATTGATGGGTCCAGTATGAAAATTGGATGAAATGTGGCCTTCAGATTATGGTATTGTGCTTCAAGAGTATCTAGTCTGAAAATGTATGAAACGTGGTACCTGGAGGAAGAAAGAGAAGGTTGTAGCCTTATGTAGGTCAGCACCTACATACTAGTACATCAACTAGTACAAGAGCTAAGGGGGTGGTAGCTCCCTTCCAGTAGCAGCTGGAAAACGAGTAAAGGTTGGAGCATTTCAGTAGGCCGACACCTATGTACTAGTAAATGGATCGGCTAGTACAAGAGCTAAGGGGGTTGTAGCTACCTTCCAGGAGAGTCTGGAGAACGAGAGAAGGTTCGAGAGAAGGTTGTAGCCTTCTGTAGGTAGAAGCCTGTGTACTAGTATAAGACTGCACCAGTACAAAACTATTGTAAAAAGAAGTTTCTTATTAAAAAGAAGATTGAGACGACTTGCAGCAGG
This sequence comes from Pinus taeda, assembly GCA_000404065.3. Lineage (NCBI taxonomy): Eukaryota > Viridiplantae > Streptophyta > Pinopsida > Pinales > Pinaceae > Pinus > Pinus taeda. The sequence continues at coordinate 185,324 of APFE031126440.1, forward strand.
TGGTTTTCACCCACATTGGGTTTCCACCTTACATCATGGTGTTCATGTGTGCTTCTTGTTTGTGATGATCTGTTCTATTTTATTGCTCATGTTTACTGTTCATATGGATAATAATGTTCTAATGCACTCATTAAGGATCAACTAACTGAATCATAAGTTTACTGGATATACACTTGTTGCATTACACACAGTTGCATATACACGTGGTTTGCCTTAACTAAAGTAGCATATATGAATCTTAATATGGAAATGAAAAAGTTATATTGATTTGATAATACTGATTCACCCCCCCTCTCTCAGTATTATTTCCAACACAACCTATGTAGCGCTTATGTGTATATAGAGAGGACTTGAGTCTTTGCATGATAATTATGGAATGATATATCAAAAATAAGAAAACTACAAGAGAATTCAAATAGAAACTGAGCATGATCCATTACCTTTGCATGTTCCAAATTTCCTTACCAATTGGCCGCATTACCAAAGTGGTTGCTCAATAGTGCCTATAAATTAAAACGAGGATGCACACTAAAAGGTGACTGGGATGATGTGATGAGCATCTAATAGTGAGAAAAAGACCAAAACGTAAGCGAGCCATGGGTGATGAAATTTTCATTAGCTAGGAAGAATTTTGTAAGAGTAAAAAGAGGCCTAATTATACATGTGAGGATGTATGTCTAGTGAAGGTACAATGATAAGGTCCATGTGCACACACCATGAAGAATGGATTTCTCAAAACTCACTTAGTGATTCCAAGAAATGAATCTTTGGATGTTGGACTAAATTATAATTAAAAACACATCCAAGTTCTTAAATACTGTAGGAATTTACAGGGTAAGTTCCTCAGACAGAACACCAAAAGGACACCGCTCACAAACAGATCACAAATCAAT